>CAHIKZ030001656.1:232500-282500 GCA_903632075.3 Acanthosepion pharaonis | reverse complement strand
TTTAATCTTGCTTAAAAATACCAACCATGTGCCATCTATGAACATTAATACTATTTTTGTACAATCTAAACTACTTATTAATGTTTATAAAAATTAATTAGGCCTGATGTAGTGTATCGTGTTTTTTACTCAGTCGTAAATTCCTTATAGAGGGCTAACCCTAACAAGGCCCAAATCGAACCCCACAAATGACCAACTATAAAGCAAATTCTTATAAACATAGTTAACAACATTCAAAATAACTATCAAAATTAGTATTTTTAATCAGTATTTCATGCAGTTTTACATTTACACTAGTAGGCTTTATTGTAAATTTACTCATTACGAAGTATAACACCTTGGGAAGAAGTAAAAAACATCTGTGATGACACTTTCTTTCTTCATAACCGCAAGACGTTTTTTATTGTTTTACTTAATGATTACTGTCCTGGGTATGACGATAAACTACATCCAACATCAAGCCCTTTGATCAGATCAGAAGGTTTTGAGGAATATAGAAACTACCTCTTAATTGCTGGTGTTCCCAGAACTACCCTGACCCAGGGTGGCAGCACCTCTTGAGGTCCCAGCTGTGGGCAAATAGTTCCCCCCCCCCACCACCAAAAAAAAAGGAGTCAAAACACTATGAAAATATAAAAATAGGTTTTAATACCATCAATACTTTTTTGTGAAAATTTTTACCAGTAATACATTTCAAAAAAATATTACCAGCAATACATTTTTGAAAAAAAAAATATTATCAGCAATAAAAATCTTGTTGGCATTAAATAACCTAATGAGGTTGATATTTCATAAAACAAAATAAAACAAACCAAACTAAACTTAATGATTAAAAGGTCCATAGTGATAAGTTCCAATTTCATCAGTGAAGTAGTTACTTCCTAGGTAACCTCTCATCATATTTTTTTTGTTGATTTTTAATATTATTATTTTATTCTCCCACAGCTAGGATGTGGTAGGCCTCTTCTTGCTGCTCTACCACTACTTCCATGGAAAGTTCTCAGACGAACTACATTCCTTGGTCTTGCTGTGGAAAACCTTTTTACAGCAAGAATACGCCATGGCACTTACATAGCAAACCACCTACACTCCCTCTGTATTCCATTGGTAAGAAGTTCCACTTGAGAAGCTTCTTCCCATGAACCACTGTCCTGTGGAATCAACTCCCAACAGGATGTTTCCCAGATCACTAACCTAATCAAGACTGTTAATCGTTATATCCCTCACCTATACACACAAATGGCCACCTAATGAAACCGTATACCTGGAGTGGCCCCCGGGCCTTGTAAAAGGTGACGCACTGTAAAAAAAAAAAAAATAATAATTCGTTATATATTTTTATTGGGAGAATTAATGTTTGTGTTTCTCTTTTAAATTATTTTAGCCCTTTTTTCTTTTCTTTTTTCATTTTAATTACAGTTATTTATCATGCAACTGCTCGAACCGTCATGTTTTCAAGGGAGATAATTGTTGTTATATTATTCGATTTTCTTAGACAAGGCATTGATATTAATGAATGCATATTCATAAAAAAAAAACTAAAAGCAACTAAGCATTTGAAATTAAATAATGTCTTCGTTTTATTGAGTTTTGTATGTTACAATTCAGAGCTGATTTTTAAGTAGATGAGGTACGATTTAGAAAAAAAAACAAAAAAAAAATAACGAAAACGTGATTTACTTTCCTCAAAGTCTTGTGCTTTTAACTAATTAATCACTTAATTAAATTGAATTTAGAGTTTTCAATTATAAAATTTAAATTAGTTATGGTGGGAGAATAGATATAAAAAATATATTTTTACCATGACTTTAAAAAAAAATTTCCATCATTTGTGAATAGTTTCTGAAAGTTTCACTAAAATCCGACAATTATTTTTATTTTTGCAAGATTTTGAAAATTAATGTCATTTAAAAAATTCACTAAAATTTGCCATGTTAATTTAGTACTTCCGCTGACGAAGAGAAAGAAAGATTTTTTTTAATCAAAAGTTACAATGTTCTAAAAAGACGGATTTTTTTTTTTTTTTAGATAATTAAAAAAATACTTTGCTCTTTCCTTTTTGACAATAAAATTTTGTTTTCAAGTTTAAGGCCGTTTTTATGCTCATTTTCCAGCATGGCGGTCCCTACTATATAAATTAAGTGATGTGATTTTTATCCTGTTTGTTACATTTTCTGCGTCAATAATCTCGAATTTTTTATATTTTCATTCAATTCTATTGTAAAAGAAAAAAAAATCTGTTTTTTAAATGAAAAGTAAAAATAAACAAAAATCTTACACGACTCCTAACATCAAAAACGGTCATTTTTCAATTAAATTCTTTATATTTTTTGCACAAATATTCTAGGATTTTTATCTATACAATTCTTTTACTAAATTATCACATGTAAAAAAGAGAATTTTGCACCTTCTTATATCATTAAGAAAATATCCAGAGTAACCACAAAACAAAAGAAATTAAGAAAGCTGTCTCTTAGAAACCTGATCTCTTTCCTTTTCTAATGAGAAATTCTCTTAGTTGGGTATATATTTTATTTTTAATATAGCTAATATTTAATATATATTTAATATACTTACCTGGTGGTATCACGGCTACGAATAGCTTAGACAAGCTTAAGCTATGAACAGCGGCCCGAGTGAAAACACTCGGGTGCCAACGCTAAAAATTGACCTTGTGCCACAACCTGACTCAGTGTGTGTGGGGGGGGGTGCTCAAATAAATATCTATAGCTCCAAACCAAAATCATGTATACTTTCGTTCGACAAATAAAAAAAGAAACTGGCATCCCGTTTTTAAAAATGTACCAAAAATTAGAGAATTATCAGATTTCCTTGAAATGTTCAGCATTTATTCATTAACAAATAAACTTTAGTTCTACTTTTAAATGTATTTTTTTTTTTTAACTTTTTTAGAAGTACTTTTTTTGCCTACCTTTTTTTTTTTTACTTAACAATTAATTAATTCATGGCTAATTCATACTAGTGAATTTTGAGGGGATGTTCATAATTTTTACATTTTTATAAAGCTAGATCATTAATAATAATAGAAAAAAATTAATATCGACTGTGAACAAATCCAAAATATGGTCTGAAATTTTAAAGAATCCAAGAGAAAACTGAACAAAATTTTTTTTTTTTTGAGAGTTCAAATAATTCGCCCCAAACATGATGAAAAATGGCCCCAAACTTAAAAACAAAGTTTTATCGTGAGAAAGTTTGTTATTATTAAGAGGAAAGGAAAGACCAAAATATTTTTTATCCTTTCTAGAAATTTTAGTTTTACGTCAGCGGTCGTGTAATATTTAGCATTAGTTTTTTAGCGCTTTTTTCAATTGAAAATCTCATTATTTGGAAATTCATGCAAAAATTAAATAATTATCAGATTTTAATGAAACTTTCAGAACTTATTTAGAAATGAATGAAATTATTTTAGAAATTTTTAATTTTTAGAAAGTCATGGTAAAAAAGTAGTTATTTTTCTTGTCATTGTCCAATGCCCAATGACATTGGACAGCAGTCCTTATGTGCATCAACACACACGCACACGTAACGTGCAGTAGCGTTCATTTTTATGCAGGGTCCAAGGATAAAAGTTGTTCCTCAAGCGCTTTGACAAAAAAATGTAAAACGCCCTGGGGGTAAGAGTCCAAACAAGTACAAGCGGTATTTGGGATGCATGTTTTTTTTTACATTTCTTCTGCGACAACAAGAATTAGTCATTTTCTAAGCATAGCTTAGATGTGGCACAAGGTCGAAAGTATGGGGCACCTAGTGAGGATCGAACTCAGCCATAATTGTTCTAGCAAGATAAGCTGCGCTAACCATTACACCGCCTCGAGGTACCCCAAAACAAAATTAGTAATGTCCTCCAAGGAGAGTCTCAGGCGTATATTTGCTTATGAAAATATATATATATTTGTCTTACCGCATGATTTTAAAAAATCTTTCAGTGTTTGCTGAACAATTTTATAAAAATAAAGATTTGTTTGAAGAACAAAATTTTTTTAAAAATTTAATGCTATTTTCGAGTGTGAACATTTTTTAAATAATTTAATTTTTTTATTTTTTATTTTACAACTGTTTGATTTTTTTATTCTACGGAAGACTAAAAACGAAAATCAAGACTCAAAAGTAACATTTGGAATTATATCCCATGATCAGTGTTTCATGATGATTACTATAAGGAAAATTCAGAAATGAATTATCAATTCAATAACTTCTTAATCAATTTTTCTTGTTCATTTTTCTTTTAATAATTTTTTAATGAAAAAAATAAAAAAAGACCTCTTTAGTGCAATGAAACATTTTTGATATCAGTAGTTAATAAAATTGTCAAAAGAATTATTATAATGAGAAAAATTATCACCTAAGTATTTTTAATCTTTTTTCCTGATCTTTCTTTTTTATATTAGTTTTGATAGTTTAAAAAGTCCAAGATTTTTGATTCAATGTTTCATAAGTTTAAAAATATTTGCAAGCTTTGTCTTTTCATCTTCAAAGAAAACAGTCTGTTGATTGTAGTTGTTTTGTTTTTTTTTAATTTGATTGGACTTGTGGTGTGATTTTTTTTTTTACAGTAGGCAGCAGGGTTATAAGAGAACTATCAGTTAATCTTTGAACATGGTGACAATTAATTTCTCTGTTTTCGGAATCCATCAAATTAATTTCTCTATTGTTAGAATCCATCAAATTAATTTCTCTATTGTTGAAATCCATCAAATTAATTTCTCTGTTTTCGGAATCCATCAAATTAATTTCTCTGTTTTCGGAATCCATCAAATTAATTTCTCTATTGTTAGAATCCATCAAATTAATTTCTCTATTGTTGGAATCCATCAAATTAATTTCTCTATTGTTGGCATTCATCAAATTAATTTCTCTATTGTTGGAATCCATCAAATTAATTTCTCTGTTTTTGGAATCCATCAAATTAATTTCTCTATTGTTGGAATCCATCAAATTAATTTCTCTGTTTTTGGAATCCATCAAATTATTTTCTCTGTTTTTAGAATCCATCAAATTAATTTCTCTGTTTTTGGAATCCATCAAATTATTTTCTCTGTTTTTAGAATCCATCAAATTAATTTCTCTGTTTTTGGAATCCATCAAATTATTTTCTCTGTTTTTAGAATCCATCAAATTAATTTCTCTGTTTTTGGAATCCATCAAATTATTTTCTCTGTTTTTGGAATCCATCAAATTAATTTCTCTATTGTTGGCATCCATCAAATTAATTTCTCTGTTTTTGGAATCCATCAAATTAATTTCTCTATTGTTGGAATCCATCAAATTAATTTCTCTATTGTTGGCATCCATCAAATTAATTTCTCTATTGTTGGAATCCATCAAATTAATTTCTCTGTTTTTGGAATCCATCAAATTAATTTCTCTATTGTTGGAATCCATCAAATTAATTTCTCTATTGTTGGCATCCATCAAATTGACTATTCAAACTGGGGAAGGTGAGTGAATTTGTTTTTACATTTTTGTAAAAAAATTTTTTTTTTCTACAGATCAACTTTAGGCTATTATCTTTCAAATAATGATAAAATTTAACTTCAAAGAAGGCATTATTTAAAATGCGTTTTTCCATCCTGGGTAAGATGATAAACTACGTCCAACAGCAAGGACTTTGATCAGGAGGTTTTAAGGAGCGTGGAACCATCTCTAAATTGCTGGTATCCCCAGGTCCACCCTGGCCCGGGTGGTAGCACCTGTCAGGGTCCCAGCTATGGGCAAATAGTTAAGCCCCCAAAAGGGGGTTAAAACACTATGAAAGTATAAAAATAGGTTTAATACCAGCAGTGAAAAAAAATGTATACATTTTTGAAAAAAATATTACCAACAATATATTTTTGAAAAAACAAATATTACCAGCCATAAAAATCATGTCGGTATTAAATAACCCATTGAGGTTGATATGCTGTAAACAAAACAAACCAAAATGTGTTTTAACTTTTTTTTTTTTTTTTTTTTAGAAAGTGGGGAATGCCTAGAACATTTCATTACAAGGAAAGGGAGATCAAATTGCATAACTATTAAATATATAGTGGCATTATGTTTTAATTTCTACTCCTACTTATTTACTCTTAAGTCTTTTGCTTTGTATCATAGCTGACAGATCATCAGCTGTATTCAAAAGATATAACAGCAGTAATATTATTCAAATATCACAGATGATGCATTGTTAATTATAAGTAATTTTTACTAGTATTTTTTATTAATATTTCTTTCTTAATGTCTGTTGCTTTATATTGTAACTATTCTGATTCTCATCCTGTAATAAGATGAAAGAAATACTAATCAAAAACTAATAATAAACAGTGCTTCATTTAAGAAATTCACAGATTTTAAAGAGTATTGCTGATAAAAGTAATAAAAATATGATGAAAGAAATACAAATCGAGAATTAATAATAATTGGCAATGCTCCAAACAAGTTAAGACTGTTATTATTACTAAACGTAAGCAAGAGAAATAATAAAAAAAAAGAAGATAATAATAATTAACAATACCCCATACAAGAACCCCCCCACCCAAAATGTTATTATTGTTTTTGATGTTGATGATTTATGCAATAATTGTATTATTTTTTCTCTCCCACTGCTTATAAAACATCTCTTAATAATTTTTTTTTTTTTTTGTGAATATACTCATTCTATAATAAAATTGTTTAACAATAAAATCATCTTGAAATTTATATTTTAATTTTAAATATTTATTTCTACGATGACATTTGTGAGGGGGGGGGAATGATGCAAGGGACATAACTCTGTCTTACATACGTACGGAGCTCTTTTCGTAATAAAAATCAAAATAACCCACAACGTGAAATTGTTAACAATGATGGACGTGGCGACGTTGTTCGCCGGTCTGGTATTTATTGGTTTACTTTCTCTTTTCTTTTTCATCCTTGGTGTTTATTTCACAGCTGAGTCCTACCCTAACCTGCTGCGCCATGAAAGTGAAATGTTATTCACGGACCCGAAACACAGTAATACCAAAATGAAATTCCCAAGTCTGGGCGACGAAGTGCCCAGCATAGACTTGTCTGTCATTGTTCCGGCTTACAACGAGGAAGAACGAATGCCTCAGATGCTAAACGAAGCCATTACCCACCTAAATAAGAGACAGAAATCCAGCCCCACTTATAAATACGAAATTATAATTGTCGACGATGGTAGCAAGGACAAGACGACTGAAACGGCTTTGTTGTATTCAGAAAAATACGGCACCGAGAAGGTGCGTGTTTTAACTTTGGAGCAAAACCGAGGTAAAGGTGGTGCTATTCGGTTAGGAATGATGTCGGCGCGTGGTCAGTGGCTTTTATTTGCTGATGCTGACGGTGCAACCAAATTTTCCGATTTGGACAAGCTGGAACAAGAAGTGGAAAAACTTTTGCTGAAGAACAAGTCCCAAAATGCAGCTGTCGTTTGCGGTTCCCGGGCGCATCTCGAGAAGGACTCCATCGCCACCCGGAGTATCTTTCGGACGATCTTGATGCATGGGTTTCATTTTATTGTCTGGTTGTTGTGCGTGAGGGGCGTTAAAGATACTCAGTGTGGATTCAAGTTGATGACCAGAGAGGCGGCATTGCTTCTTTTTTCTAACTTACACGTCGAGCGCTGGGCCTTTGACGTGGACTTGCTGTATTTAGCGCAGTATTTCCACCTGCCCATCGGAGAAGTGGCCGTAAATTGGCAAGAGATAGAAGGCTCCAAACTGGTGCCTTTCTGGAGTTGGTTACAGATGGGCAGGGACCTTGTTCTTATTTGGCTTCGATATTCTATCGGGGCATGGAAGATCAAAGACGTCAGACCAAAAACACAATAATTGTGTATCCGAAACACACGCACATATAAAAAAGGATGAATGGTGATTATAAACATGAAACTATAAGTTCATTATTGTTAGTTAGTATTTCTATTTTTTTACTGTCATCAACATCTAAAAGATAAAACAATTCGCTTTGACAAAAATATAAGAATTTTTTTTTTTTTTTTTAAAAATCCTACAGTTTAGCTACGTAAAAATTTGAAATATTGTCAGTATTCAACAATAATTTATTGAACATCGACTGAAAAACACAAAATATATTGTAATTTCTCCAAACATTTATACATGCGATAGAAATAAGAAAAGCTAAGAAGCTGTGGAGAACCGTGTTTGTTTCGTGCTGAAGGGACACAGCATTTATAAACAAAAATTAAAATAGGATTAAAATATTAAACACTCGTAATTTAAGCAATGGATTTTCGTATGAAAATGTATTTTCAATTTTGGTGGGGTCTGTTTTTTATGGTCATTTCTTATGGAAAGTTTTCATTTTTGAAAAATCTTAAAAACTTAAAACAAGTGAAATGCTTTTAATTATTATTTTATTTAATTGCAAGAAGCATATTTATAATATGGGATGCTGAAAAATGACTCAAATTTTTGTACAAACGACAGTTGATGTTTATTTAAAATTTAGAAGATCAGATGGGCGACATTTTTTTTATTTTTGTAATTTTCTCTAACATTTTAAAAATGCAACTTTATTTCGCATGTCTTATTTGAAAATACTGTTTCATTGATTTAATATTTTTATTGAATCTTTTACGCTGCTAAACTGTACACTTTTTTTTGTTAATGTAATTTAAATGTACCTAAATAAAATAAAAGCGATGCCTAAAGTTTAAAAAATTTAAGTTTTTAATTCCAAGCTAATAGATTAAAAATCCAATATTTCTAATAAGCAAAATATTTACGTATTTCGAAACGAATTTCTGATTAGAATCTTTTTTTTTTTTTTAATTACTATATTCGTCCATATTTACAGATCTGTCAGCACAACATTAATTTAAAAAAAAAAATCTTTCAAAAATAAAATATGCTTTTTTTTTTTCTGAAACGTTATTTTAGAAAAATTAGCTGATTTAAAGTTTAATTAATCTGATTTTGAGAAACTGAACAAAATTTTACTTTTTTACTTTAAAATATCGCAGAAAAGCATCTATTTTTTTCTTTTACTTTTTTTTTTTAATTATAATAAAACTGGCTGTAATTAATGTTGAATGATATTTGGGAAATTCACCCAAAGGACAATGACTTGAAAAATTTCATGCTGAATGCAATGTCAATGCATACACATATATAGCAATTTGTTTTATTAATCCGGGTCATTATTCTCCATAATTTCAATAAAAAAAAAATTATTGACAGTAAATTTCATTTTTGGTACAAATCAAATGATTTACTGCTTTTAAAATTCAGTTGAAGTAAAAGTCAATATCTTTATTTAATTTTTCTTATATAATTTGTTCTGCTCTATGAAAATAACTTTTTTTTCCCTTTTTTTTAAGACTACTTTTTTTGTGACTAAATAACGGTAACCTAACATGTAGACCAATATTTTCATAGAAAAAATATAAATTTTATCTTAACCATGTTTTTGAACCATTACATTACAATGTAAATACATTTTTTCATGACAACTTATTTTTTTAATATTATTGTCATAAAAGCTGCCACAATGTATTTTTATAAATATATAAAAAAAATCTAATATCCAGGAAATATTGGAAAGTTTATTAATTCAAAATAAATAAAATCATAACTTATGATAGTTGGGTCTAAACAAAATCTTATTCTTTTTCTTCTCAGGAAAATGTAAGCCAAAACATTAAAAACAAAATCACACTACTACTGTATTTATTTATTTATTTTTAATTTAATGCTCTACGTGTATCTTTTGATAGTTCTAGTTCTGAAATTTTTTAAGTTCTGTTAGTCACGTTCTCCACTAAGTATTTTAATTTATGGTTGGCTACTTATGGGATTTATTTTGAAAAACGAATCACTGACCTCAAAATGTTTAAGCCAGTTTTTATTTTGGCATAGTGTAGGCAGCTTTGAATCTCAGTTAAGATAACGTTGTAGAATTGCCAAAAAATCTCAATTCTTGTATTTGCCATTTTAAAAAAAAGGTGAATCTAGATACTAAATATATCTCATAGGCCGGTTAATGAAATTTGGGATAAAAAAAACTAATTTTGACTAAATGGAAACATGATGGAACGATTTTAAAATAAAGATTTTCAGACACCTTTGTCGTTTATCAACAAGACAAGAAATAAACAATGAAATGGGACCCTCTTTTCCAGGAAAATTGTTGTTGCATGTTTTTTTTTTTTTGTGGGGAGCACCCGGTGTTGTATTATTATTTTTGTTTTTTTATCTCTCAAATTTCATTAACCAGCCTATTAGTATTAGACATACTATAAGAAGCATACATGAGCTATATATATATATATATATATATATATATATATATATATGTGTGTGTGTTAGTGGAATCATAGATTAATCTGTAGATGTGTACATGAAATGAGCTTTAGAGCAAAGGTCTGTAAAAGCAAAAAGGCTTTTGATATATATATATATATATATATAATATAAATTGTGGTGCAGTTCAATTTATATTACAATGAATCCTTCATACAAAAAGTAAATTAGTCAAGTTAATGATATAAAATGGTGAAATCTCTTTACTAACAAAATTTTAAAGATGCATCAACCTACCAATGACTCGATGAATGTTATGATCCTTGTTTTTTTTTTTGTTTGTTTTTTTTTTTTTTTTTTTTTAATTATAAGCTGTATAAGGTCTTAAATACACAAGTAATTTCAACTGTACATTCAGGCATAGAAATTTTTGTTTTTGGTAAAATTCAGGTAGCATCGAAGACAAAAAAAATTTAATACGAATTGAAATTTTTTTATTTTTTTTTTTAAATGTGTTATTGATAACGGATACAAACTTTTGGAACATGCAGTCACAACGCTGAGGTTGAATTTTTTTGAAAATTTAAGAGTGCTTTTTCTACTAATATGGCAATTTGAGAAATTTTTTTTGTTGTAGGAATTTATCAGTCAATGTGGCATGAACCAAATAGTTCAAAATGTAGTAGAGTAATGTCTCAGTTTTTGTCCCAAAGATTTGTACGTCTGATCAGTTCTTTTAAATCAAATGTGTGGTGTAGTTCAATTTATATTACAATGAATCATTTATACAAAAAGTAAATGCATATGATAGTAATTCATCAAGTCTAGAAGAATCCTCAACAGAAAGCACTAGACAGCTGTTTCATCCTATTTGGGACTCATCAGCAGTGCACATCTGCTAATGAGAATCAAACCCAGACCGTTATGATACAACATGAATGTCATACCAATGGGCCTTGGTGACAAAGAAACTGACTAGACTCGATATAGCACCACTACTCACTAAGTTCAATAGTGATACTCATCCAAGTATCAAGTCTAGTCAGTTTCTTCTTCATCACCAAGGCCTGTTCATCCAGTGGTATGACTTTCATGTTGTATCATAATGGTCCTAGTTCAATTCTCAGTAGTGGATGCACACTGCTGATATGTCCCAAATAGGATGAAACAGCCATCCAGTGTATTCTGTTGAGGATTCTTCTAGACTTGATGAATTACTATAAATAATTATTCTAATCTCCTAAAATTTCCATCACACACACACACACATATAATAAAAAGGCTTAAACACTAATATTCCATGGTCATAATTTATTCCATTGGAATCGTAAATACGATCCAATTATTATGAATTGGATCGTATTTACGATTCTAATTTTTATACTTTTGTCCAATTCATATGAATTGGATCGTATTTATGATTCCAATGGAATAAATTATGACCATGGAATATTAGTGTTTAAGCCTTTTATTATATCCTTACTCTGTCCTGGACATTGAGTTCTATCTGGATTCTTCCTCTTGAATTTTCTTTTGTTTTTTCTAAAAATATATACATGTATGGGTATTTATATATTTTGTATATGTATGTATATTTTCCACTAATATTATCTATATATATATATATATATATATATATATATATATATATATATATATATATATATATATTGACACACACACACATACCTGATGTGACACCAGGGTAGCTTTCAATTTTAACTGATGGGAGGTGTTAACATGTATACATTTTTTCTTGGTAAAAATTAAGATAGGGTAAATATCCTGTTGGGTATCACAGATTTGCTTGAATTTTGCCAGTTGGCCAGCATGTCCCCTAGGAGATGACATACTGTGTGTGTCTCAGTTCATGAGCATCTTGACAAAGTGCAAGAGGGTTGCCTTTTCTTTTCTTTTTTTTTTTTTTTCTTATGGATACTTTCAATCAGAGACCTGATTGAGTGGACTGGTTTTCCCTACTTACAAGCCTATGTGCTGCTTTTATCAAAACCTACCATCCTATCATAGGCACATTTGGCTGTGATGCATGTGCCTTGTGTCCACTTAACATGGCTTGGGTTCCATGCTGGATAGATTGGGATTTGTCCCTCCATGTCGCTTTGTTGGTGTGCAACTCTCTCACTCAATGATGGAGTCATAGATCATCTTTAGATGTTTACAAAAATACTTTTGCCCTAATTAGAATTCCTCTTATTCCAGAATAAATTACCAAATATCCCAATCTAAATTTAAATCTAATCAAAATGCAGAACATATTTCAAATCCTTTATTGGAATAAACATTATTATAACCAGTTAAATGATATGTCGGGTACAAAATGTATTTTTTTTTTTTTTTTTTTTTTTTTTTCAAAGGTATATATTCACAAAATATATGCAAATATATTAAAACAAAGTGTCGGGGAAAATCAAGCCTAAGAAAAAAAAATAGTACCATAAAATGGTTAACCGAAAAATATGTGAATACATACCTTCAAAATGTCTGTTTTTTTAAAGCCATAATCTATACAAATGAAATGGCGTCACATGCACATTATTATTTTTATATAGTTAAAAAAAAACTCCAGCATCAAAAATGGGATAAGATTAAGTGATGTAATATTATTAGGTTTCATACGTAAGCTTTTCCAATTATTGTTGTAAGTTGTTCTTTCAGTGTTGGCTTTTTCACCTCCCAGCTTCATAAGCATCTTGAAATATTCTGCTATTTATTATAAAGCCTAAAGTTTTTGTAACCTGGCATCCCCAAGACATGGGAGATAACTGTAGTGTAAAATGGCTACAGACAATAGACAAATAGCATGGTGTATTATATAAGTGTATAATGGGTGTTACATTCTATATGAATTATACTATGTTGTCATTTATAAGTCAGCATTGCTTCGAGGACTACATGTTGAAAAGTACGACTTTAGAGAGTATATAACTAAAATATAACAGGCAAGAAAATTAGTCCTAATCAATCCATAAGCAATAATTGAAATAGGTCATCAAAAAAAAGAAAACTTTATAAAGTTTACATGCTGTCTATTTTTGATATCATATAAATTTTAGTATTTCCTGCTTTTCTCTTCTTTTTGGGGTTTTTCTTTACCTATTTATTTTTTTTAATTTTAAAGATGACTAGATGCTCATGCCTTAATATGGCAGTCAGTAAACTATGGTCATTGGACAAAATCAATCCTCCAAGCCATTCAGACTGTAGACCATACAGCATCAGTCAGTTATGTGCCATGCATGATACAAGTTTAGGTGATCATGTATCTTTCGATACATGACTGACAAGGCAGATTTTTTCCCGCAGTAGGTTGTCATTTCTTTCTGCAGTAGACCAGTTGCCATCCAAGGCTATAGAACCTGGTCTGTCCCGCTATTTACCTATTTATTTATTTGTGTATGTTTCTAATGGAAGCCTTAATAATAATAAAAAAGAAAAAGCCAACACTCAATAATATTAAGTACAAACATGCCTACAATGTACTGTGTTTGGAAAATAAAACATTCCTACAACTCTAGAAACACACACAACCCATAGACCCAATTAAAAAATAAAAATAAAATCATCCTTGATAATGGCTAAAAGTATAGCTGAAAGCGTTCGGAATTACAGAACATTTGGACAGTTTCTACACACTCTGTGTTCAGAAAAGAAAACACTTGTTTGAACACAAGGAAAATTAAATAAAAAGTTTAACCACAGTACCTTGTCTGTCGTCTTTAATTAAACATGTATAACTAAAAGATTGCTGCCTAAATACACAACATCTCCAAGTTCGTCTACATTGAGGCAATGAGAGTAATTAAACTTGAACAAGTAAGAGTGAGTTGAATTCCTTTATGTGAAAAATAGTCTTCTCTTATCAATAATGCTTGCATCATTTCCTAACCATGTACAATCCTTTTTCTACCAGATTTTCAATGCAAAACCTTTTGAGGCCAGTGTCAACTGGACAGATGTCTACCTATCTATTGTTATATAAGACTTATATTTGACATTAAGTAACTCAAGATTTGATATATTGTTAAATTAACAAACCTTTTTTAACCAGAGGTATATCTACCTTTGAATTAATTCATTGTTTTTTTGTCCTACAAGACAAATCCAGCATTAAATAACTCAGCATATATGCTTGGAAATTAACCAGTCTAACCGATTAGAATTTAAAAGCAACTTAGAAATTTATATTAATTGCTCTTGTTCAAGTAACTCCCAATTTTGTCCTGGATTTTACCTTTAAAATTATTGAAATAGTGAAAATACATCAGCTTTAAATAAATTTGTAGATCTTCCCGTTGTTAAACAAAATTTAAATTGACATGTCAGGAGACTGATTGACTTACAGGAAAGGGATAGCTGTCTTTTTTATTGCCAGGATTAAACAGGCAGCATCTTGGAGACACATGCTGAAAATGTCTTGGATTTAGACAAAGAATTGCAAAATTCTTGACCGTATTTCATACAGAAAAGTGAAATTCCAACTGAGGCCATTGTGCTCAATTTTGTACAAATACCCTTTAGGAACACTATGGATCTCTTCTCCCTCCAGCTGGGTGGGGGGGTTAATATCTGGGCTTACTGGCTTCTCCAGGGTTAGGGTTTGCAAACGGTCTAGAAGGATATTTCTGAATTTCATTGTGGAGCTGACAACTCCACCTCTGTTAAAACCAACTTGCTACAAAAACCACAGCCACAACATGAAGGGCCTAAAAGCTTTTAGCCTGGAACATTATATTCTCTGCTAGCTTGTTTGCCATTACTGTCATAAATTTTTGGGGTAAACTTGGACCTTCATGCCCACAAAATCAGTTTTTCCTTTGATACCACTATTATTTTAACTACCTTTCATCCTCAGCAATGTCTATTGTTTTAAAAGGCAATGATTGGGATTGTAATAAAACAGATATAATGAAAGTGAACTTGTACATTTTTTTGTTGAGAATTTTCAAAAATATTAAACACTATTTATTAGATTTATTTACAATAAATTTATATTTACAACATCCTAAAAATTAATACAATTAAAACTAATGCAATGCAATATTTATCATTTACCAATTTATAAAGAAATAAATATGAGAACATTTTTTATTCATAAATTTATAAACATTTAATAAATTATTAAAATTAGCCAATGTTTTGCCAACCATTCCAAGAAACAGTATAAAGTGTTTATTTAATTAGTTTTAAGACATTTTTTATGTTTATACATTCTTTTTATAGATACAAATATTTAAGTAAATGCTCTGTTTATAATAAACAGTATTAACAGTTACCGGTCTGAATGTCTGAGAAATTGTCATAGAAATTATGTGTCCTTCAACATTCAAGCCAGTAAATGTTGTTAATACTGTTTATTATAAACAGAGCATTTACTTAAATGTTTGTATCTATAAAAAGAACGTTTAAACATAAAAAATGTCTTAAAAATAATTGTCGGACTTTGTTCATTTCATAATGTGTTAATTATTTTTGTTCTTAATTCTCATGAATAAAGAAAATATATAAATTCACTTTCATATGTTTAGGCTTTAGTACAATTTCTATTCATCGCTTTTTAAAACAATAAATATTGCCAAAGAGTGAAAGTAGTTAAAATAATGGTGGTGTTGGGGGGAGGGGGAAAACCATCCTTTTAACATTCCATTATTTTTTGCAGTCACAAAGGTCCAAGATTGTAAAATTTCTTGTGTGCTTCCATTCACAATGTGAATGTATTGATGGCACAAAATCATATTTTATGATGAAAATAAATGCATTTTTTTTTATTCATAACTAGTACTGGTTTGCAAGTGTACAGTTTTTATATGAACTCATAAAAGTATGTTTCACCAGTAATGCTGAAGCCAGTGAGATACACATTTTTTATTATTTTTTTTTTACCACACAGACTACCCATGGGTAGATGCAAAAATCTGTATTACATTTAGTGTATATGTTCCTTGAGTTTTGGGGTAGCACCTTGTGTATCATTGGTAAAAGCATTTTAGGCTTTTTTAGTTTCAAAAACATCTATCTCTTTAAGATGTGGGTGATCATGTCTCTACACAACTTAATCATATTTAAAACACTGATTATCTTTCAGTCACCAAAGTTAAGCAGTGTCATACCCAGTCATTACTTAGACGGGGGACCACCAGGTACTGTAAGTAACCTCTTATAACCCAAAATATGCTTTGGCTCTAAATAACTGTTGTAGCATACCTAGGGAGAATAATGGGTATGTCCTCATTCACATAAATACAGTAATAAATACTCTTGGTTTGCAATTGGACATTCATCTCCAGCTGTGCTGGTAAAAAAACTCCCTGCCTCCGGGCAGAGAGGATTCCCAGATGAGGCTATATTGAAAGGCAGAGTCCTGTCCTGGAAAACAGCTACCCGATCCCACTTTATAAGGGGTCAACAGGGAATTTTTGGCCAAGCCTACAGGCTCGAATACCCCACATTAAATTTGGCCTTGTGCTGCATCTGACTGCATGGGGTGGTTGGTAGATATCCTACAGTTGGTGATTCATTGTGGAATTCACTTGACTCATTTCTAGCAGTTGACTATTTATTCTACGCACTGCTGGGAAATCTTATATGTGTTGTTCATGTTCTAAGTATTATGGCTCATTACCAACCTTCGTGTGATTATTCTATTCAGTAACCTTCCCAAGGTTAAAACAATAATAAATAAAGGGTTGATAAGTTGTAAAAAATGAATCAATCAATCAAATTAATCTCCACAACTTCCTGTCCTTTGTAGCTCTTAGTAAGGTTTGTCTTTTCATTATCTCTCACAATCCCTATTCTGCTATCCATTTACACAAGCTTGTTAGGTCATTGGTTGCTTTCCTCTGTCCTTCTTGCCTTCAATATGTCCTGGGAGTATCAGATTTTCCAATCACACTTTCCTCATTATGGGTCCTAGAAAACATCACAGTTCTAAAAAATATATATTTGAATCTGGAAACAAAAATTAGTTGAAAACGTATAACTGACAGAAAGGATTTCATTTCATTTACTCGTGATATAAAGTTCAACACTAAAAATATTTACTTATATGGTGTTGAAACAAAACTTGTAGACTTGTACGAGAGAATACTGAAAAGTTCTCAGCCTAACCACAAAAGTATTCTAAAAAATTGATTATTTGGTCAGATTTTGAGAAGTGGATTGAACCAAAAAATCTTCAACACTTATATATAATTAAGTTTAAAGCTGAAAATAATAAAAATAAGTTTATGTTTTTATGAAATGAAATCCTTTCCTGGTAACATTAAAGTCATATCTTTTTAAGTATTTCGGTTTTTATCTGCTATATAGCAGGATAAGGCAACCATGGGTTTAGGTTACATGTTTCAGTGAAGAAAGGGAGCTGTTAAATCTAAGTCTTTCTAGGGTAGCGTTTTTCTATTTCCCATCTCTTGTCTGGTGCTAAAGGTTCCAGGTTGTGACATTATGTGTATGAAGTAAAATAAAAAAAAAAAATTAAGGCTTGTCAGAAATTTTTAAAAAAATGGATTTATTTTGTAACTCCTAGCAAAAAATTTTCTTAACAAATAGCCCACTTATTTTGTTGGAAATACATTAGTATTTCTGAAATATAATATAAATGATATCCATTTAAATTCAGAAAATTCACCAACATGCAAAAATCCTCATCAGCAGGAAATTAAACAAATAAATGCTAGAGTTGAAGGCAATTTTCTTGAGTATCAGAATGAAACACACTTGAGTGATCTGACAGGGTTAGCAGACAGTCACACTTAATCATCATATTATAAGTTATAAGCCCCAATTCAAGGTTTGGCATCAGTCACAAAGAAAGGAAAGATAAGAAAATAAAGAAAATGGTTTCGTTTATCAAAGTAGATGTAGTGGGCTCCAGTGCCTTTTTATTTACCTCTGAATGGTTGGACATCATAAATTATTAATTAATGAGAACACAAGGGATTTACTTTTAAAAGGAGTTTTTCCCTCAGATTTTTCAGTGAGAATTTTTACTTATAATCAAACATGCAGGCCTGAAACTGCCAAGAATGAAGGAAAAAAAAAATTAAGGGTCCCTCATTCTCTCCCTCTTTCTTTTCTTCACTGACAAGTAGTCAGTAAATTTTCCTAAAGGAAATAAAAGCAGTCATTTCAGACTATATTCTATTTGGTATCTCAAGGAACTTCTCTCTCTTTCACTAAAAAGATATCTAATTTGATTTTCAACAAGTGGCAGAGGTGGCCCTTGTATATATCGGTCCCAAGAAAGTATTGGGAAACATATGTCAACAATGGTCACCAAACACCATTTTGAAACACAATGATCACTAGTCATACAAAGTTGATGGTAGAATCCAGACTTACAGCTACATACCCAACTACATAAGATATTGTGACGTCACAAGATGAAATCCCATCAACATGTATTGGATGAAATGCTTACGTGTACCTTTTGTCTCATTTGAAATTGGTTTTTCATTTTCTTTTACATGTGTATATGCTGACAAAACTCTGTAAAACATTAGTTAGAATGGTGTTCACTTTGAGCTATAATCTGCTTTTTGGCTAAGTTTTTGCAGATGTTTCTGTGACTTAGACAATATAGATACCCCATAATATCTATTTTTTTTAATAATGATTAATTCAGATATTAGGAAAAAATTATAAAAATGTCTTTTTCTCCAAAATAGTGATAATAAATCAATCACTGAATCCCTATTGCAAAGCTTTCAAATATTTCAGATATTTTCATACTATAGTAATTGTAGAAAAATAAGTTAAAAAAGTAAAAAAAATACTTACCTTCAATTACAGATTAAATTATAGCAGTTCAGTTTTTTCCTTTTTCTTAAGAGTGAATAATTAAGTCATAAAATTATTAACAAATACTATTAAATAAAAAATAAAGCTCTGAGTAATTAATTCATATATTATCATTTTAAATGAATGTATATATATATATATATATATATATATATATATATATATATATATATATATATAGATAGATAGATAGATAGATAGATAATAGCCCTATTTTGACAGCAATATTTGCATTAATCCTTGACCATTACAATCACTTTGATTCCCAGTGCATTTGTTGTTAAATAATTTTTAATGCATTTGTTTCAAAAGTGAATTGAAATGCATTCCTATAATAAAATATTAACAATGCATTTGCATATAAAAGCCCTCTAATATACTAGTAACTTTTCTAGTATTTCCTGAACATTGACAATACCTGTCTTCCAGATTCAGTGTATCCCTACAGGAAAATCATTAGCAATACATTTACATTTTACTTATAAAAGCCTTATTCTGTTAGCAATACTTGCATTAACTCCTGGCCACTGACAATCCATTTCTTCCTGGTTTTTGATACATTCCTATAGTCAAATAATTAGCAATGCATTTACATTACACATAAAAGCCTTATTCTGTCAGTAATGTTTGCATTAATTCCTCACCACTCATCATCTCATTTTTTCTGATTTTCAAAACAGATTACATGTGAAATTTGCTATAACAAAATTTAGGTAAAAAATTATTTAATCTTCATTTTATTTTTATTTTTAACAAGAAATATTTAAAATAATTGAAATAAAGTCAAGGAATGATGGAGTCATAGTAAAATCAGTAGGCATAAAAAAAAAAAAGGCCAAAACCTATCTATATATACTGGGTTCAAATCCAGTTTGTACTTAAATACAATTCAGATTAATGTTTCATTTTCTCCTACCACTTGAATTTGTCTTGCTAATATATATGTAATAATTAGAGCGAGTAAAATCTTTTACATAGCTGTTTAATAATTCCTGCCTCTGATATGATTAGTTACAACTAGTAAGAGAATTGTAAATTCTACAAGAACTTTCATCATCTTCCAAACATTAAATTGATAAAATCTGTCAAAAAAATAAACATCAGAAAAAAATGTAATTTTAAGAAAAACAAAATATGGACAATTTCACAAATGGCTAAAACAGAAAAAGTATTATTTTAACTTGACAGAAACTCACCAAAAATGTTTTTTAGCAAATAATTTTTTTGAGCTTACTTACAGTCTGTATAAAATCATTTAATAAACTAAGGTAGAATAAAATAAATAATTTTAATTCTTCCAAGAATTAAAAATAAAATGAATAGCTTTTTTCATTTGTGCTTGAAATATTATAAAACAAAACTTGAGAAAAGCTGTAAAACAGCCAAATTTTATTAGTTCACTCATAGTGAAGCACATTGAAGGTTTGGCTTGGAGACTAGAGAATTTATTTTAAATTCCAAGTAAAAATGCAAAATAAATCTACTAAAAGAAATCAAACACAAATTGTTCAAGAAACTTACAACTTGCTTTTATAACAACTTCTATCAGGCAAAATCATAAACCAGGTTAATTAAAGAAATGAACTTTAATACTAAATGAAAACACCTTCAGTTTTTGTGCTTTAATATTACAAAAAATTGAAAAAATCAATTTTTGCAAAATGAAAGACAACTTCCAATTCCTATACAAATTAGGAAATTAATGAAACTCCTATCATAACATAACTTATTCCTAGTTTCCAATCTTCCATACATTGGTTAGGGGTGTTGAATAAGGTAGAGTGGTCAACATTATGGGTTGAGTGTCCGAATAGCAAAGGGTTGGATCTTCAACATTTTGTTGCCATACTGAGGGGACTGAACATTGCTGCAGCCAAATATCAGGACTAGTGTCCAGCATCTCGGTGTCGATTCCAGCTCCCATCTGCAGAGTTATAGGCACGTGGGACACTTGAGAATCTTTTGGAAGCAGGGTCCCTGGTTCTGTTAAACTGTTTGAGGTCAATGATTCTGCAGACCATGGTACCAGTACAGGGTCAGGATCTTGGACAAGTTCTGAAATTTCTTTGTTGTTTTGTTCATCCCTAATTTCAATGGCATAGTCATGGGTGACATTAATAATGTTTTGAAATTCTTCTGCAGAATCACATTGCACTGCGTAAGAAACAGAATCATCTCCTTCTTGTTTATCTTTCTCAGGAACAATGACCACTGATTGGAGATCTGTGGGTAGCATTTCCATAGAATCTCTGGTAAAATAAAGCTGGGTAACCTTCTGAACCCCAGGTAGGGTCCAAGTTTTCGGACTGTACTGCCAGTTGATTGCCCAGTAACATCCTTTTCTGTTAATAGACTCAGTTTTGAAGTGGATTTTCCGAAACCACTTTTGGTAAAGTGCATGACGAATAGAACTCCGCCAGCTATTTATTGCCATTTTATCCATGAAACGAAAGTATGGATATTTGTTTTGTAAGGCACTGTATATTTGGTGGACTTGAAGGAGACCATTGGGGGAATCGTTTATTGCCTGAGCAACAAGTTCAACCAATTTATTGGCAGGTTTTAAAAGTTGTGTCCCTTTTGGAAGAATATGGGTATTTCCATGCTGTTCACTGTCATTATGGGAAGTTACATAGCAATCAAAATTATTATAAGATCTCCGTTTACCTTTCTTGGGGTTGAAGGAATTTGTGAAGTAAAACTGGTTTTTCTTCAGAGCTTCATCTTCAATTGTAGTGTTAAGGAATTGAATATCATCAAAACCTGTTTCTGGGAGATGGTAATAATTTTGGTCTGGAAGCAAATTCATTACATAGAGCTTGGCACTTTCATGGATGTAATTCTCTTCGGATTTGGTGAAATATACTTCGCTGCAATTCATCATTTTTAACTGAATATTCTTCTTAAAATCTAAACCCTTCCATTCTTGTGTCTTTTCCGTGTCTTCTTCTAAATAGCTAACGTCCAGATTTTCGTTTTGGCATTCCAGGAGACATCCTGAATATTTCTGATAAACTTCAGAAGGAATATTCTCTTTCTTATTTTCCGATGAATTTCTCTTTCGAGATCTTTCTTTTTGTATGTCGGGTTTAGGAAACGATACTTCTAAAATCTGTATATCGTCGCATAGGTTATTTTGGATTTCATGGGGTTGTTTTCTGTCACGACGACGGGCGACAGCATAGGGAGAAGTCCTCTTCCCTGATGGACAATTATAATTATTCATAGGATCGATGTTTCTTTTTTTTTTTCTTTAAACAGAAAATTCAAATTGATTGATCTCCGACGATTGTTTTCAGTATTTGTTTATCCACAAAGTTTTCGTTTGACAAAAGCGGAGATCGGTTGCAGGGAAATGAATTACACCTTATCAATATTTGTCCCTTAAAATAGATAACAAATTAAAAAAAAAAATAACGGAAGGAAACTGCTATCAATAGACGGATGGGAATGTGATGAATCTTCGACGAAAGAGAGTTTTCACGGATATTTTCAAAGAAAATTAATTCGATAACTTACAATCAAGGGATTGTGAAACCCGAACCCAGACGGTAATTTTTTTTCTCTCCCTCAATTCACCAATTAGTTATTTCCCTTTGATTTACTTGCAAGAGTTTTGTTTCTTGATCTGTCTTCCTCATGCAGAGAGTCGAGTGGATGGCACTTGTGGGTCGTTTTAAGCCGTCTTTGGTCTTTTCTAGGGAAGGCACCGGCCAAAACATAAATTAATTATATCTTCACAGGGGGGAATGAATAAATAAAAGTACCTGGCTTCGACATGTAATGGATGCTGGCAGCGTCTGAAGTCAAGCATGCCGGCAGATTCTAGACGCGGCGTCTGCTACGAATAATTTGAAATGACCAATCTGGCACAAAGAATGACGATGAGCTAAAAAAAAAAAATTTCAATTCCGATTCGTAAAATAACAGAGAAAGGAAAGTGAATTATTTATACGTATATATACATATATCGACTGATTTTTCAATTTATTAAAAATTTAGGTCCTTAATTATAAAGACGGGGAAATAAATTAGAAAAGTGATTTAAATTTAATTTAAATTATATTGATCAAGTCATAAAAAATTTTGTTTTGAATTTTGATACATAAAATCATTTTTTTATGATAAAAAGGATGAATTTTTCTCTCTTTCTCTCTTAATTAGTAATAAAATTTAATTTTACATGAAATACACACGCAGATTTGTGTGTGTGTGTGTGTATATATATATATATATATATATATATATATATATATATATATATATATGTGTGTGTGTGTGTATATATATATATATATATATATATATATATATATATATATATATATATGCGTGGTACTTATTGGAAAGTGCTCAATATCTGTGATAGAGCTAACATATTCAATTGTATGGATATTAGTTTGTAACCCTGGGCTTCACGCTTTTAAGATCATCAGATTTTTTTTTAAGTTGATTTATTTATGCTAATTTGGGTTTGATTATTTGTGTGTGGTGGAGGAGGGATTTTTCTTCTGTGTCATCCCAAACAAACACAGAAGTTGATTATGGAATGATCTATTATGACATGTTTTTAATTCGTAATTAAATACATTGTATTTATTTTCAAATTTTCTAGTTGAATTGTTCACCATTATTGCATATGTTCCTTTATTGTACATAATTAAGTTACAATGAATTTTGTATTTTATATGAATACTACCTTATGAAAATTGACATGTAGTAGAATGGGGGCCCAGTATCATAGACTCAGGCGGAGGCACAAGACCTTTGCATTTATTATTATTATTATTATTATTATTATTATTATTATTATTATTTTCTTTGAGTTCTGGCGTTTCGGTTTACACATTTCTTTCCGGTTCCCGCCAAGGGACCTAAGGTAAGAAATGGCATCATGACACTTTCCACTGCCAAAAAAAAAAAAAAAAATACATAGATAAAGCCCTTCGTTGAGTGTGGGCTGTACTTGTCAGAACAATTTTTTGTATCTCCTTGAGGCATGGACTTCCAGGAATCCCTTCAATTAGTCTACTGCAATCTTTTCCAACCAGTCCTAGGGTTCCAACTACAACAGGGATTGTTGATGTTCCCATATGCCACATTTTCGAGATTTCTATTTCAAGGTCCTTGTATTTTGATAGCTTTTTGAATATCTTCAAAGATCATCATCATCAAAAATACTCTAAAATGAATTATCGTAAGAAAAATACCAGCGGCATTCATCGGTTGATTCATCATACCTAAACTAAACATATTCCTATATCATTAACCAACTTAAGCTCCAAAAGGGACGTAACTGGAAAGAAATGTGATAAACAAAAGGTCACAGAGAAATATGTCCGTCATTCGAAGAATGACAGATGAAGAGTTGAAAAGGTACTTGTGGTGAGTGCATTCAGTAGAACTGCTTGGTATAGCAAAGGTGCTGGTTGTTGTGTTTACTCTCAAGAATATGGCTGCAAGAGACGAGGGCTTAAGCTACACTAATCACAACAAATTCAATTGACAGATTAATGCCAAAGAGTACGTGAAGAAAGAGCATCTCGAATCTGTTAATTCGTTCTTCTGATATTGTATGTCTCGTCCACTGAACACGTGTTACAATAACCAACTGGCGGCCGTGAGTTCAATCCCAAGATCGGGTAATTAAAAAAAAAAGTCAAATATTATGGTTCATTGGAACAGACAGGAGACATCATAAAGAGGTCCATTTATAACCCGGTTCATAATCCTCTACAATCTTTCGAACAGGAGTAGAGGTTTATCCATTGTTTCCTGTTTTGAATTGGGTTTCCGGTTCCTCTTAAAGTTTACTTTTAACGTCTCCGCCTGAACTCTGACATTTTATTTACTGATTACCTCATTTTTTCCTCCTCAATTGGAGTAGATAGATTTGCCTTCACACTCCTGCTTGGTTTCTTGAACAAGAGTTGGTTTATCCCTTGTTTCCTGTTTAGGGTTGGGTTTCTAGTTCCTTCTAAAGTTTTCTCATTCTCTTTCACTCCCAGTAGCCCCATGTGTCTTAGTGGCATTTCTAAAAGCTGGAAAGGATATGAAGATGGGGAGAGCCATAATAAACTGCATCTTGAAGGAACACAGTACATAAAAAAAGAAGTTCATTTTTTTAAACAAGGTTTCCTCTGACTTTTACTTTTACTCTGAATCGTAAACTTGTTTATGACAAAAAGAGTGATATGTCCCGGAAAGGGATCTATTTGTTCGAAGTAGCAAAGTGGTTGTTGACTACTGTAACCGGGTAGAACAATCTTGAAGGTAACCGTAATGGACTGGTCCTCGTCGTAATGGTAGGCAATAGGCGTCGTTCCTGTACCTCCACATCAGTCGGTATTTATGTCTGACACCAGCCAATCATATTACTGTGAGGGGGAACCCAGGTGTATGCATATTCATTACATAAAAAAGTAAGCGCCTCGCTGATCCAAACTGTCTTTTAAATATTAAGATGTTGAGAAACCCAGTAATCCAAAATAGTGAAAAATAACCCATTTTTTGGTTGTTCTGAGAAACTAAAGTACATACACCGACAATACCTGCTCTTTTCAGTCCCGTACACCCCAACTGTACAGTATGGAACCACAGCTTCAATACATTAGGTGTTGCTACTACAGTTTCAATAGTAACTAGATCTTTTCACGGATTGGAACTGCTAATCCCATGCCCAAACCGGTTTTGAATTCAGAGTTGTACTTCTCCTAGACCGGTTGCCAACTAAGGCGGGAGATTCCAGTCTGCTGTATTATTTAACCCTTAACTGGGGGTAGAAGAGATGGATTCACACCTTTCCCAAGGGCTATTCGCGCAAAAGAGAATGTGACGAACTCAACTCGCTGATTCCTACTTCCGAACCCACTAACCATTACACCACCCACACACCCTACATGAAAAGGAAGACTGTGAAGCTGAAACTGTTGAATAAATTACAACGGAATATACTTTTTGGAAAAAATCAGAAGAACACAAATATGACAAGGGTCTAGATTGTTCTAATTCTACGTATCATGTCATTGCATAATGTGCATTGGTAACTCAATTCTCCAATTTGTCCCCGCTGTAGCCAGGTATTGAACTCACAATTCTTTGTGTCGAGTGACTTTTTGGATTACTCAACCAACGCTTTTATCCACTGGCCCACGTGGACTAAAAAAAAAGGTTCGGTTCAAAATTCCAACTTATATCAGCAGAAGAAGGCCGGAGCTTACAACGACGGAAATATCGTGAATATGGCAATAAAAATGAGGACAACAGTCCGAACAATGTAAATAGTGTAAATAGTTACAATACCTCATCTCAGAAATATAGACAAAGCTGTTGAGTAGTTTTACCATAATTATAATCACTGAACAGTTTTTGTTGCTACTAAATCTTAAACGCTACTGTAGGTATACAAAAGGCAATTATCTCCCTTTGACTGAGATGAACTCACGAGGGTCACGTGACGGCTGCTTAGTGACGTCAGTCCATAGAGTGACCTGACGGGTGCCACATCTTGCTGGGAATAAAACTCTTAATCTTCAAAATCATCTTGAATGTGTGACATGATAAACTGTCGCAGCAATTTCAAGGAAATGGGACCAGTCACAGTAACGTTAAACAAAAAAAACAGATCAATTAATCCCTTTCATGGGACTCCGTCCTGCTATTTACCTATAGCTGGAGAAGAAGACGAGAATTCATACCTATCCCAAGGGTAATAGCACTCAAGTGAATGCAACGGATCCGACTGGAATTCGAACCTGGCTCTCCAATTCCTCAATCCGAGGCGCTATCCATTACTCCACCATGCATCCCTATGTTTCTGACGTATGAGTGTCAAGCAATTCAGTTCCTAGGCACCAACATATGCTTTGATTATAGTGATGAAGGCTTTGTGCAGAACGAACCACACTTTTTGAAGAGCCGAATACAGAGAGAAAAAAGAGGGAAAAAAACACTGATAGAATAGAATTTACGGTTACATCTCGGTAATTCAACAATAAAACATAAAAAAAATATAATTAAAATAGACCTAGTTGCTAATCTAGTAGCGCGTTTAAATTCAAGTAAAAGGAGGATTACGCGTTAGAACAACTTCGATAAGCACGTATACATTTTGAGGGACAATCTATATATATACAGAAGGAGCAAGGCCAGGAGAATATGGTGGATGAAGCAATATTTCCCAACCAAACTCTTCCAAAAGATTTTTAGTCAGCCGATCTGTATGAGGACGAGCATTATTGTGATGGATAACGACACCCTTTCTATTCACTGAGGGAGATCGCTTTTGGTTCAAAGCTGTTTTCAAATGACTAAGCTGATCACAGTACAGATTAGCTGCAATTGTTTGATTGTTGTTAACAGTTCGTAATATCCTTAAATATCTCACTATACATTCAACATGATCTTCTTTGGATAAAGTCCTCCCCTTGGTTGTTGAACTGATCTCGATTGGCCCACGATCGGCGGCGTTTAATGTTATGGTAAATGATCCACTTCTCATCGCCTGTAACAAACCTACTTAAAAATGGAGCCTGAAGGTGTCGTAAAAACAATGAGTCACGACAGGCAACACGCTGTTGGAGATTCTCTGGAGACGATTCGTGTGGGACTCATTTCCCAACCACTGAAACCTCTCCGATCCTTTTTAATTAACGTATCAAGGTTGTATGACCTACGTTAAATTGGTCTGCAAGTTATCTAGAGATAATGGTGGTATTGTCCGTGATAACAGCTTCCCACTCTTCGGAATTAAGTTATTTTGGATGACCCTCTTTTTACTCGTCTTTCAAACTGAAATCCCCACATTGGAAACGGGACCCCACCTCCTGCAAATTCTTTCATTTACTGCATCATCTCCATAAGTGTTCTGAATAGACTTTACTGCTGCACTTGCATTGACACCTTTATGAAACTCATACAGTAAGATATGTCGAATGTGGTTCTTTAGATGGGAAGAACATGGATGCGAATGTTGCGGAAGATCATGAAAAATATTTTTATAATCTGAAAGGGAAAAGTGTAAAATACTTTTAGTGCCCATCATTTCAATTTCAAACATTTTCTTGAATTTCATTGCTAAATAAAAAAATAAGCTTCGAGAAATTTCCATAACAAAACAGTCAAAATTTGCGCAAAAATAGGCTCAACCGACGTAAAAAAATCTTTCTCAAATTCATCCCTAATTTAAATGTTTCAAGAAATCCTATTGGCTAAAAAATAAAACATACAACATTCGCCCACGCACTTCTCAGAAAAATTCGCAACAGCTACCAAGCTCCATTGGAGCCGATTCCGTTGTTAAGAAAACTATAAATAGAAATAGTAAACGAATTTTCGTCGCATTTGAGACTCACACACGCGAAAGATACACACGGGAATTATGTACCGCCAAAGAAACAAACTTCCTTTATGAGGGATTAGAAAAATTTACGCAACAAACTTTCACTCAATATCTTTAATAGAAAAATCTTTTGTCTAAGTTAAATTCAAACCTTTTTAATCAAAGGCAGACAACTTTTTAGACATTGAACATTTCCGAAACAGCAAAGAACTTTTTTCTCTAAAATATGCCTTTGCATACATCATTACAAACAAAGAAATTGTAAATTGTGTATATAAAATTTAATCTGTTGTTTCAAACATGTATTTTTTTTGTCGTGATTGAATATCGTTACCATTTGGCCATTTCTTATGATTTATGTTTGTGGATATTGCATATTTTATTTACAGCACAATTTTAAATATTCACGCCACCTTCTCCACTACATACTTATTGTGACATTTCTTACTATAACGAGAAGCACAAATTTCATAAATGCTATCTAAAACTTTCTTCTCAAAAATCCGACATTACTTTTACACCAATTTGATATCGTTCAATTAGAAGTAAAAACAGTCAATACTTATCGAAGGCCAACTCAAATATTTTCAGGAGTAAAATGTACTGTAAAATCCTCTTTTCAAAGCACATAAATGTTTTTCTTGTCCGAATTTTAACAGTGGTGTGGCTTGGTTAAGACAACTCGACGAAGTCCGTACCTCTTCAAGCTGGTTTTGAATTTATAGTTTTCCTTCTCTTAGACAGGTCTTCACTTCAAGGTAATAGAGATCAGAGTCTTCTCTGATATTAAAGTGGAGGAAGATGAATTTATGCATTAACGAAAAGTGAATGAAACAGAATACAATGGGAATTGAACTCAACAAGCCGAATTCACTTTCTGTGCCTATTACCACGAAGATCCGTATATATCTGTGCTAAAACGAAAAACATATTTTCCTCCAGTAGGTGCATCGGGGAGTAGGTAATGGCTGCTCCAGTTACTTATTTAAGACGTTGCATAGTGGGAAAGACAATATTGGAAAAATGAAAAATTGAAACCTGCTCTGAACAGTAACATCGGCAAAAACAAACACCAGCTGATATGTTTAGAGACAGAATACAAACATTATGGAAACGGATTTGTTGTCAAGCGTAAATGGAGGAATAATGTGTATTGATC
Organism: Acanthosepion pharaonis; assembly: GCA_903632075.3. Lineage (NCBI taxonomy): Eukaryota > Metazoa > Mollusca > Cephalopoda > Sepiida > Sepiidae > Acanthosepion > Acanthosepion pharaonis. The sequence continues at coordinate 252,916 of CAHIKZ030001656.1, read as the reverse complement.
TTGAAAAGTATCAAACCGTGTGTCTGTAATACAATTCACTGTTCAAGAAAAAAAAACATATGAATGTTAACAAACAGAATGGATCCAGTATGCCCATCCAACAAAGCCATGGAGTTTTACTTTGAAATGACTGACTTCAAAAAGTTCAGAGGTCATCCAAGAACCACTATAGTCACAACGCTGAACTGAGATATTCAAAGAATAAGACAGAAAGATCCTACTTTTCTTTGAGAAGTTTACAATCAAGGAAGATCTGTCACGAATCCGCAAACTCAGTATACAATGTCAATGAAGATGAGAGAACATTTTAATTCATGACCTCAAATCGAAACAGTTTTGATGATGTTGATGATGAGGTACATTTCCATATACGTTACAACCCCCACAAAAAAAAAAAAACTCCCAAAATAAACGGAATATCCTCATAAGTCCAAAAGCAAACGATTTCCCACTATCTTAATCAGTACAAATCGACCCTCAGTCTTTGTTAGTGTTGTGGTGTCCTCCTCTAAAGAGTCTATGTTGGACTCTTCCGCCTACTATAAGATTAGTAGGAGAGAAGGCCTTAGGGAAACAGTCGCATAGCTTGTTCAAACTGTCGAACTCTCTGCCTCGGCAGAGAGGAAAAAATAGTTTATAGTTACTTCAAACTTTTTTCAATAAATTCACTTCATTCAAATCATCACTGTTTTCTTCAACTCGGAATGGCGTCACGTGATCTAATAGAAACTAAACACGATTAACCATCTCTCATTCTCTGCATTCTCGCAAACGCATCTCGATATTTTGTTTATTTATTGTGCAAAATACACAATTACGGCACAAGCCCTAAAAAGTGGGTGGGGTTGAGGCTGGTCGTCACTATCTTATACCTAGCTAATCCGATTCACGACCCATTCACTCATTACAATTTGCCCACAAAACTCGTCCATCACCAATCAATCCTCCATACACCATAATAACGCATCCTCACAAGGGGGCCATACAAAACGCGCCCCATTCCATAAAAATTTAATGATAATAAATAATTATATATAAAAATTTATGATGGAAAATGAAAGGGGAGGGAATGAACCCCAAAACAAACTAAACATAAACACAAAATCAACTAAACATAAGTTATGTTAGTAGGGCCCATCCAACCCTCAAAAAACTCAGAGGCCGCTGTATTCTGTCCATGGGGCAAAATCAAGAAGCTCTCTCAATAAGGGGGGTGGGAAAGGTGAAAATATAGATGGACATGGGGAATAAAAAGAGGGCCAAAAACAAACTGGGGAGGTTGGAAATCTCGACTTGGATCATAATCAAAGAGGCAGCCGAGAACAGGCCTGGAACAACGCTTACTCATATTAACTAGGTACACAAAAGTTTGAACTCGTTAGCGACTGCTGATGAAAAATAGATATGATGAAATGGAAGAATAAGGACTTACAATAAATATTTTTGATTCTTTATTTTACAAGAGATTTTGAAAAGTGGTTGCATTAAAAAAAGTGCTAAAAACGTACGCGCATGCGTTTTACCGACATTCATTTGACATGCCAACGAATGTATTATTGCTCGTGTGGAAGAACTTCCATTCTGATCTTCTTTTACCTTTAGACACAAATATAAACGATTGCGTCTCGATTAAGGGACGAGCCTCGCGAAACGGAGTGGCTCTTGCAACGTGTCTCACTGGCGATGGTACGAGGTAATGCTTTCTTCATCATTGTAGCTGGCAGATTATAGAAAAAAAAATGTTTATAGTTACTTTGTTCAAATGTTTTTTTTTTTCAATAAATAAATTTCTCAATGTTAAAAAATATAAACTACTAATATTTTTTCAAGCAGTTGAAACCAAACCGTTGTGTGACGTCACTATCGTGGATAATAGTCACTCGCTCAATTAAAAAAAATCCTATTAAGAATGACTCTTAAATTTGAATTTAATTCTTTCATGCGCCTGAACAATTCAGAACTCTGTGGACTTACGAGTACAGATGAGAAAATATTGATGCTTTTCAGAGAAAATTGCTTACAATTGCCCTCAATATCCATTGGTTTTGCAAGATCTTGAACAAAGACATATTACAAAACGGAATGCGGATGTTAGAGCAAAGCCATGAAAAAGAAGGCTCACTTTCCTAGGAAATGGAATGAGACTGTCGAAAGAAAAGCCGACGAACAATGCTTCAGACTGTGCAATAAGAAAAGGGGACATCAAGAAATGCCGTGGCTAAGGACAATTAAAGCCGACCATGCGTATATAAATATTCTACTGTTCTTTTATTGTCCTCTCTCTTAAATAACGATTTTTTTCTCAGGTCACTCACAGTAACCTCTTTCATCTCAGTGGGTTTATCGCCTAGGTTAGGATGAAATGATAAAAATAAAATCATCATCATCATCATCATCATCATCATCATCATCATCCCCTTGACTTTTGTAATTGTATGGAGGGGGGAGGTCCGAATGCAGGAGCCACACTGAATTTCCTCTACAACAGTCTATCAATGGCAGCCATCATCAATTCTGATATAGTCATACTTTGTCATTGTCCAACCAGTTTTTTCATTGGCGTCCGCTCCTACGTCCACCTTCAATGGTGCCTTGCATGATGCTCTTGCACACAGGCCTCTCGTGCCTTGTGACGTGTCCAAACCATGCCATAAAAAATATAAAATTAAATTTTTTATTTTTTATTTTTTTAACAAATTAAAACTTATTGAAACAAAACAATTACAATTACCACTGATGACAAATTCCAGAACAACGTAACAATAAACAATTTTTTTTCTATCCTCTGCCAGCCGCAATGATGGAGAAAGCTTTACCTCGAACCATCGCCAGTGAGACACGCTACAAGAGCCACTCCGTTTCGTTTTCAAATTAAAATAAAAAGACATATAATCTTAAAACAGTTGGAACCAGACCGTTGTGTGACGTCACTTAATTCTCGTGGTTATTAATGATAGCTCGCTCAATTTAAAACAAAAACTGCTTTGAAATTGGAATCTTTTTTATGTACCTGAGAGATTATTATTTTTTTATTTTACAATTATTAAGTTGAAACCAAAAGTCTAATGAAACAAGAAAACAAACCGAAAATGGTATATTAAAATATATAATTTTCAGTTTGTTTTCTGATTTCATCCTCCCATCCCATCATTTAATAAATCATAAAATTTTCATATAAACGAACTTTATGGACAATGAAATGAAATCTTTACATCATGGGGTGATTCTGTGGGTCCCCCTGCGAATATGCGGTATTATGGTATATGCAGGATTGAGTGGTGATGGATGAGTTCTTGTGGTGAATGGGCAAATTGGAATGAATGAATGGGTCGTGATTCTGATTAACTAGGACTAGGATAGCTAATGAAAACCAGCCTTTCCCCATTTCCCCATCGGCCTTGGAGCCGCAATTTTTTTTTTACAATATATATATATATATATATATATATATATATATATATATATATATATATATATATATGTGTGTGTGTGTGTGAAAAATATATAGAAAATAGGAAATAACTCGTTAGGTAAATAATCCAAAGTTCTTTAGTATTTTTGTTATTATTTTTAAAAATAGTGCTCGATACAAAAGTGTTGGAATCATATTTTTTGAATAAATAATTATATATATATATATATATATATATATATATATATATATATATATATATATATATATATCTTTCATTATTTAATTATATAAGGCGTAAGTTAGTAAGTTAAAGTATGTTTACAGATTCAAGATACCTAAATTTTAAAATGTATTTTTACAAATGAAAAATCTTTCTTGAAGCTTTCTTTTGGGCTTTAATTCAAACCTAAAGGAATAAATTTACTATAGTAAGCAAATACTTTGGCGTATTTAAAACTGCATTTATACTGATTAGAATAAACTGATTTTCTTTTGTTTTTGTTTATTTTTTTCAGTAAAATCTAAAATGTTTAGACATTTGTAAACAAATGTTAATTCTCCGTTTTAAAAATCTTGCAAAAATAAAACATACTTTTTCCAAAGGTTATTTGAGAAAAATTAGAAATTTTAAAGTTTACATAATCTAATTTGAAACAAACATTACTTACTTTTTTAACAAAAAAAAAAACGTAATATAAAATAGGAAAAACATCTCTTAACCACGGTGGCTTGTTTTTAGGTGTTGATTGATCTATTGAAAATTGACAGTTGAGGCTAGAAGTCATCAGACGGATGAACAGAAGTTACATAAATTTTACGAATTTTACCTAGTAATTTTTACAAATTAACAAATATTTTAAGTAATCTAATATTTTAAAGGTGTATCCATACAGACATTTTAATATTCAAACCTTTATTTTTCCTTTCGGGAATATTTAATATCAAGTTGATAATTTTTGAATTGATGTCATCTATAAAATAAGTGTAGATTGCATTCGATATTTTGCATGTAGTGAGACCCGATAAAAAATAAAATATGAAAATAATATATATATATGTATGTATAAAAAGAATTCAAAATGAAAATAAGGCATTTGCTCTTCTTTAAAACCCTTATCTCTTTCTCTCTTGCTCTCTCCTTCTCTCTCATTTAAGGAGAATGCAACTCTCAAATAAAAAAAAGGAAGAAGAAAAGAGTAAACCCGACCGAAAAATGCCGAAAGTTTGCAGGACCAGAGCCTACTTATTTGTGACTGAAAACTACCAAAAATCAGACAGGCTCTACGCATAACTTCCGTTATTAAAAAAAAAAAAGGAAAGAAAGGAACGCCGAAAATAAAATAATTTTGGCCAATCAAAAAAATTGACACAAAGAGACTTTTGATGTTAGCCGAAACCAAAGTTTGCGCCGAGAGTCGAGGAGCATGGTCAAAAGGATATAAGCTAACAGCTCTGAGCAAGACGAGAAGGAACCAGCAGAGAAACAACGAAACAAGAGACTCGACCACCAGAGAAACCAGTCATACGTGACGCGTGAAGTAGTCAAGAGGTCATCTGCTAATGATATTTTCTGTCCTGCTTAGGGCCGAGAAAAACAACAGATTGACGCTGACTTATTTGTAAGATGACTACTACTACTACCAAGTTCTGACAGCGAAACTACCCACTACCGAACGGAAACTTATATTTCTCCAGACTGCTACTAATATCCGCCTTATAAACGAACATTTTGCTAGACCGAATATCACTGGACTCTCTCTAAATCAAATAAATCAAAATACAGTAGAATCCCTCATATCCGGAATCCCTCATATCAGGAATCTCTCATATCCGGAATTCCTCATATCAGGAATCCCGCATATCTGGACATGATTTTGATGTATGTATTTGAACTATTTGGGTGATATGTAACTGATTTTGAAATTTCTGTTTTCCAGAAAATTTACTTTGGATAATTGTTTATGCTTACTTCACCCTAATGGCTTGTATTTGATGCAAAAGATGATGGTAATAAGAGGAAAAGAACAACTTTGGAGTTATCGCAAAAAGTGGAAATTTTAAACAGACTAGACTAGATTCATTGTAACTGATGACTGAGTTCAACATAGGAAAGTCAACATTATATGATATAAAATCTTCCAAAGAAACTATTCTCCAGCATTCACATTGTCACAATGAACAAGGAAATAAAAAAAAAAAACATGATTGTGGTGGAACCTGGACTGAAATTGAAAAAGCTATTGAAAATGTTGTCAATTTTATGGAAAGAAAGCCAGCATTAATCTATGACAATTGCAATAACGCACGCAGAGTTAAAAAATATACGTATAACAGAATTGAATTGGAGAAGTCGACGGACGACTGCTGCAGGAACTCAGGTCGCTCTGGTCAAGGATAAAACAACACAGAAGAAATGACCAACAGACGAGAATTTGAAAAGAACATCGAAGTCGCTCCCACATCAAGAAAAAAAATTCTTCGGCGGGTATGATTGTTCTGTTCTTCGCTGTAACCACGAACTTTGCCCCGAACATTATACTTTGAAATTTAATCAAAGAAATACTTTTCCTCCTTTTTTCATTTATTTTATGTTGTTTACCTTTTCTTATTCTTGTTTACCGTATGGAGTATAGAAATTTTTATTGTAAAAGAGGTATATTTTATTTGCAGTGTTTATTTATATATACATGTTATTGGCCATCATTTGGCACACACATCTATTAATTTGTGTAATTCTTTCATTTTTTTGTGTGTTAATAAATTCATCATCTTCATTTTTTTAAAACTCGTCTCGTGTCGTCTGTCTTTGTTGTGTGCCATTGGCTTTATAAATCAAATGTTACCTCAAACATTTGCTTGAACTATTTTCTTTCGTAGGATTTTATTTACCAAATAAAAAAATCATTAAAATCCCGGTAGAACCTCTAGTTATCCTAGGATCGCTTCACTGTATCGGTTGAATAAATCCGGTGAGAAGCTGCACCTTTGTCTTACGCCTCTATCTATTTTGAGTACGTGCTCAATTCAATGGAACAAAATGGGCACGAGTGATACTCTCCAGGATGATTCTTTTACAATATAGATTTACTTAACAGTCTGACACATGGCTACAATAATGTAGCAGCACTTACATTAGAACTTACTAGAACCGTAAACTGCTCTACTAAATGAGCTAGTTAATCATGGGTCACTGTTCTCTGTTGTAAGTGATGAGTTGTCTTGACAACAGATGAGAATGACATAAATTAAAAGGATGAAACAAACAGATATGAAAGAAACGTTCAAATTTACAGGAAATTAACGGGAAGTTACGTTACTCCATCTAAAGCGTATTTCGCCACTGCCTAACGCCAGCTTCGAGGACATTCTTAATTGGCATAAAATGACAATTGGAAAAAATCTTAGATTTTGCCGGCGCGTTTCGTCTTCCGACTTTTTCAAGGCAAAAATGAATCGAAATGTTTTTGTTGTTATAGTTACATTAAAAAGTCCAAATTTAAAAAGATAGACGCTTCTGTCTAAGCCCTTTTCTGGTTAATGTAAATTTCCTTTATACTAAGAGATTTTTTTTTATTGTCGATTCTTAATGTTAAAGAACGCCTAAGCTGGCTTGGAATGGCAAACTACTGGTCAGATGACCTTGTAAACATGAAATTCGAAAATTGATGGATTGCCTTTGCTATGGTTTCGATACAAGACCAAAAAGGCACGCAGAAAAGGAGTCGGTCTCAAGAACTTTTGATGGGTCAACACGCCTTCCGCACTCAGATTCCTTGGACAGCACCTGGCCAAGGGACGGCATACGAGCTCCTGGTCGTCTCCCTTTCGCTTTTGCCTAGACACGATACAGCAAATATTGTACCTCATATAATAAAGCACGATAAAAAAAAAGGAAAACTGTCCGTCGTTGATGCAGTCTTTGGAGTAGTATTGGGATCTGAAGAATTGAAGCCAGAGACGACACGAAGCGCAACAGAAGTGATTTTCGAGAACAGGTATCAGAAAGGTAGATGATTGGAATAATCTACCTTGAAGTACGGTAACAGGCACCTTCTCTGAGTGCCTTTAACTAGAGACTGCAAACTAGTGAGTCATAAGATGAAGATTAGAACTGATAGAAAACGCTTGCATTCGACAGTCTTCAGCGAAAGGCGAGCTTGGTTCGTTTGAACGGGGCTAGCCTTGATTTTCTCTTTTAGGTCAAGCCTACGTCACATCGGGGTGGTTTCCTGTGGACCCCTCCCCTTGGTTAGGTTAGACAAGCTTTTGTATACCTAGTTAATTTGAGTAAGTGTTGTTCCTGACCTGTCTCCGGCCACATCTTTGGTTATGATCCAGGTTGAGATTCCTAACCTCCCTAGTTTGTTTTTGGCCCCTTTTATCTCGACTGGGTCAGCTTTATATTTTCCCATGGCCGTAAAATTTTTTTATCCTTTTCCCACTTCCTTAGCGAGAGAGCTTCTTGATTTTGTTCAAATGGGCAGAATACAGCGGCCTCTCATTTTTTAGGGTTGGACGGGCCCTACTGACATCAATTATGTTTAGTTGCTTTTGTGTATCTTTTTAGTTTCTTACTGTGTTCATCTCCCTCTCCTTTCATTTTATTAATTCATAAATTTTTAAATGTACATATATAATCATATTTTTATGACATGGGGGCGCGTTTTGTAGGTCCCCCTTGAGATGATGCGGTATTATGGTGTATGGGGGATTGATTGGTGACGGACGAGTTCTTATGGTGAATGTAGAAATTGTAATATATGAATGGGTCGTGAATCGGATTAGCTAGGTATAAGATAGTTAATGATGACCAGCCTCACCACCCCCCATTTCGGCCTTGTGCCATAATTGTATAATTTTTTCACAATAAATATAGTCATAAGTCATATACTTATGTACAATGCAATGTAAAAAAACAAAAAAACAAACAAAAAACGTAAATGTAAAATGCAATGTAATATCACGAGACAAATTGTTTATCCAAACCAAATATTTTTATTTTTCCGTATTTGCTTGAAAGCAACATACACTTATAGTGCCTGATACAAGGAGGGGGTTATCAGTAATTGTATGATCGGAATTTTTATCAAGATGCAATGAACGGGGGTCTTAATAAAAGGTGGGGTCAGAAAATCATTTAAAGAGTCAAAAACTGAAAAATTAATAAGCGGGTAGTCTTTATATATTCGGGGTGGGAGACGGTCAGAAATTTTCCTAAAAACAATAAACGTTCACCCTCATGAATTAGGCACATAAGAATTAACGCCAACACAAAGCTGAACAAAACTCCAGGAACCAAATGATCAAAGACATACACGAATTCTTTTTATGACCTTTTGACCTTTTTGTGGTATATGACAGCATTTTAAATTGAAGGCAAAATTAATATAGTTTTCAATTGCTTCTGATTAGATAAAATGAACTGTTAGATGATATCTTTAAGAGAAAGAGCTTTGCTGATGCTAAAATCACAAAATATTTTTTTTTCTTTTTGTGACCTGACGAAGATCTGTATAGAAGTTGAGCTGACACGGGATTCTCAAGAAGGTATCGATTCTACGGCTGCTTGGTCAACGAACGACGCAGACGACCAGGTGACAAGATTCATGTCTGGGTCGTCTCTGAGCACGGTTCGATCGGCTTCGATCGGAAACTTGAGCGGGACGTTAATGAAGTTTGGAAACTCTTCGAACAGGGGAATCTGGTAGCCCTCTGTGATGGGCGCATCAAAAACTAGGTTCGCGTGCTCGGTCACTAGGGGCTCCGGCTGAAAACCCCGGTTAAAGTTTTCCGAGATGTCCAACCTGGGAAACGTCAACAGGTTTCCTCCTTGGCTTTCAGGCATCGTCCAGTTTTTCGGATTGAATTTTCGGTTTATAGTCCAGTAGCAACCCTTGCTGTTAATTGCTTCCTTTTTCAGGTGGATTTTCCGAAACCATTTCTGGTAAAGGGCGTGACGAATTGAACTCCTCCAACTGTTTATGGCGGACTTTTCCATGTAACGGAAATACGGGTATTTGTTTTGAAGCAAGGCGTAAATCTGGTGGACTTGGAGAAGACCGTCGGGAGAATCATTAATTGCCTGAGCGACAAGTTCTACCAGTTTGTTGGGCGGTTTCAAAAGCCTGGTGCCCTTCGGAAGTATATGCGAGTTATCATATGAATCTTCCCCGTTGCAATGAGTTACATAGCAAATAAAATTATCATAGGACCTCCTCTTTCGTTTTCCTTGAAAGGGTAACGGAAAATAAACGCCCTGATCGTGGTTAATGTTCTCATCAATTCGCAATGGCTGTTTGCATTGGTTTGACGTTTCTGGAAGGCTGTAATAATTCCTGTCAGGATAAACATTCAGGACGTAAGCCTCGGCTCTCTTGTTAATTTCCTCTTCTTCGGCTTTGGTTAGCAAATGCTCATCGCTGTTTGCTAATTTCCATTGAATGCTCCTCTTTTTTGACTCATGAGTATCGACTTGAGGCGACTGTTCAAACTCCTCCAAGATCTTGTAGATATTAATAGTATCTATATACTCTCCGTTCATACATTGTGTTTGTTCAATTTGAACCGGGAAGTTGTTTTCGTATTTCTGAACGTGTTGTTCAGTCCCTCTTTCTTCTTCTTCGACTTCAAAACCTTCTTGTTCTTCTTCTCCTTGATTTTCTTCTTCTTCTTCTTCCTCTTCTCCCTCAAAACCTTCGGGTGGGCACCAAATTTCTAATATCTCTATTTCGTCATTGGGATCGTCTCTGATTGTGTGTACTTGCTTTCTTTTTCGCTGGCCGGTCATCTTAGCATAAGTGAACGTTTTTTTTTTCTTTCTTTTTTAAAAATCTGATAGTTGGCAGTTCCTTAGATGATTAGAATAAATAAATATATGAAAAAAAGTTGAGGTTGATTATCTGGATTGATTATGAAAAATATGAATTAACTTTGGCTTTAAAACGCCTCAATTCTTATCTACTAAATGTAACGATCTGTTAGATTTTTTCATAAAATGCCTGATCAATTTTTAGATTGTGATTAACACCTAACAGTAAGGGATGATTTGATAATATTTACGATTAAAATTTAAAGTTATTTTTAATAATTCATAAATCTTTGAATTTCCAGTCAGTAAAAAGCAGCGTTTTTAAGTGAATTTCCTCAAATTATGACTACAAAACGCAGTGTTTGCTACGCGCTTCACGCACCTCGTAGTGACCTAGTTACCGTTTTTGTTTGCATAAAATAAAAAAATCCTAAGTTGAGATTTATTGTAAATTTAATACAATATTATGGCACAAGGCCGAAAATGGGGAATGGGTTGAGGCTGGTCTTCCTGTTTATGTTATTTATCCCAAGTTTATGTTATTTGACATATGTGTGTGTGCGTGTGTGTGTGTGGTTGCAGATCTGTTAAGCAACACAAGGCAATGATCAAATTTAAATTCAAATGATTTCCAATATATACAACGTTTGCTAAAAGCTTCTCTGTTGCTTGATCCATTTATCAAAATATACATTCTAGGTAATTTTAACTAAGTTAAGTACGATTTTGTGTCTAACAGTAAAAAAATTAGTTTCCAGATATGTCAAATAGAAATACGAGACATACTGTTCAAATTCAAATTTAAATTCAAACGATTTCTAATTTTTACAAATGGAGGCGCTTTTCAACATTAAAATTTGAATGATTTCTAATTTTTACAAATGGAAGAGCTGTTAAACATTAAAATTTGAATTATTTTCCATTTGTTCTACTAAAATGTTCGCAGCAGCATCACTTACTTCCAAAATAATTTATAGTTAATATTATCTGCCAAATGCAATGTTTTATCTTTCTTTTTACAAGAAATATATTTACAATTTGCAGACGATATGAAAAGAATTTACATAAAATAAATAGACAAAACTTGTCTATATTATTTAATAAAACATGCATCAATGAAAAAACGCTGCCTAAATACACACAATTAAATTACAATTACATGATCCAGCAGGCCACCAAACTATCAACACTTGGAATTATATATGTAGCCTTGTGAAAAGGCAAACTGAATTAGCCAAAGACAAATTGAACACCCTTAACAGCAACAAACAGGACATCTGTTGTCCGTGTATTGTTTAATATATTGTAATATATAATTGTCATCTTTGATAATGGCTTATGTAAGCCGAAAGCTTACATAGGATTAAAAAAATATGTATCCATATGGTGATTTTCTTTCTTCTTTTAATGACAATGCTATTAAGCTTATCAGACAATATGAAATCTATAGTATTTAATGAAACATGCATCAATGAAAAATGCTGCCTAAATACACACACAATATATATATATATATATATATATATATATATATATATATATATATATATATATTTTTTTTTTTTTAAAATATGATTCCATTGTTAATACAGAAATTTCTGTTTTCAAAACTAAAACTAAAATTGTAAATTTAATTATAAAAATTAAACTTAAAATAATTTTTATAATGAAATTTACAATTTTAGTTTCAGTTTTGGAATCATAGAAATTTCTGTGTCGCGATTGAATCATATTTTTAAAAAAGAAAATAACCATATTATGTTCTACTGTTTGTATCGAGCACTGTTTTTAGAAATAAAAATAATTGCTAAGAACACCGGATTATAAATCTTACTGTTCTTACATATAATTTTATTATATATATATATATATATATGGAATAACCTGTTACCCCCATGAGTGACTACACTATAGGCAGTAACTAACTATAGGTATCTGTAAGTCAACGGACTACGGAGACTTGCTGGAATCTGTTCCAGCAAGATGCTCCAACTCTCTGCCTCTGAGCAAAGAGGAACCCGGACGAGGCTCTGCCGAAGGGCAGAGTCTCGTTCGGGGAGGTTGACCAACCCGATTCTGTTTTTACGGGCATTTTTTGGCCGAGCCTACGGGCTCGGAAAACACTCGTAAAACTCGGCCTTGTACCGCATCTTTCCCCCGTGGGGGAGGGCAAGTAAATATTGACTAGTTGGGTTCTGTTCCAGCTAGAGAGTCGAACTCTCTGCCTTCGGGCAGATAAGAACCCGGACGAGGCTATGCCGAAGGGCAGAGTCTCGTTCGAGGAGGTAGGCCAACCCGATCCCGTTTAGGCTGGTTCTACGGGGATTTTTTGGTCGAGCCTACGGGCTTGGACGACCCATGTTAAATTCGGCCTTGTACCACATCTGCCCTCGTGGTGGTGGTGGTGGTGGTGGGGGGGCTAGTAAATATTGACTAGCTGGGATCTGTTTAGTACGACTCAGACTTACGCGAGAACTACTGGATTGACTTGCGACGACCTTGTGCATAACTGTTACCTTTATTCTTATTGTACTGGTTTTTTTTACAATAAACCTTTACTTATTTTATCCACCTTGTTTTTCAAGTATATATCCCTATTAGCACGGAATAATGCACACACACACACACACACACACACACACACACACACACACACACACACACACGCACGCACGCACACACACATATATATACATATATAATACAAATATAAAATTTGTCATTTCAGTATCCCTACTCCAGAGTTTCGTAGACGGACCCTCCAGAAATCACTCCGTCCACTCCTCAAGGGATACCACCTATTGACTGTTTATATTTCTTGTTTGCACTTTTCATTGGTGCAAGGCTGATTTTTTTTTTTTTTAATCTTTTTTCTTTTAAATATGTGTTTGTGTGGATAAATACTATAGTCGATTTCGTCTTTTTGTTTTGTTTTTATCACTTCTGTTATTATATATATATCACATGGTGATAATAGAAGAAATTTTGTCAGATCTGGATGCAGATTTACTGTGGATGATCTAGCGATTAAAGTACTTTCTATACATTTTAGTAAATTGCTTTCTTTTTAATTAAAGTAGCAATTTTAATTCTAAATTATAGTCAAACTCATTATGATGAGCAACTAATTCATTGCTGTTTTATAAAAGATTCCTTTTGTGTTCATATATTTAGATTCCTTGAGGTTTCTCCTGTGTATTCCTTGTAGCAAGTATTACAGGTGATGGAGTTAATTCCTCCTTCAAATTTTATCTTATTATTTTGTTTCGCATTAATTCTTTTACTTTTAGAATGTGGGATATTTAATTAAAAAAACTGATAAAAACATAAACGAAAAGAAAAAGAAACTAATAGACATCGGTTCGACTATATACACAAATACATACTAAAAAAATAATTTCAGCGTCTCTTCTCGTTCATGCATATGTGTAATCTCATCAACATAAGCATCACTTTAGTAAATTTTTTGCACTTTTTCACAGATTTTCCTAAAATTGTTATATATATATAATTATTTATTCGAAAATTATAACATAAACATGTTATAAAATCACTAGAAAAATAGCCATTTGTTTTCAAAACTTCTGGTGTCTTATCAAATGATGATGTTAAATTCTAATAAAGCATCATCACTTGATAAGACAAACAGAAGTGTTGAAACAAAATGGCTATTTTTGTAGTGATTTTATAAACATGTTTATGTTATAATTTTCGAATAATTATATTTGCTCTACTCTGTATTGAGCACTCTTTTAAGAATAGTATTTGTTTATTATTGGAATTTATTCCGTATACACCAATCCTATACTTGGGTATATATATATATATATATATATATATATATATATATATATATATATATATATATATATATTTTTTTCTTATATATATGTGTGTGTGTATGTATGGATGCATGTATGTATGCGTATATGTTTGTATATATATATATATATATATATATATATATATATATATATATATATGCATATTTTTTGGAAAGTGCCTGAAAATCATGCCACAAATAAGACCTAAGCCTTGTGAGTGCAACTGTTCGGGAGCACGAAGTCACAAGTCATCATGACCGAGGGTTTGAGCGTACTGTCGTTGTTCAAACTGCTGATCATAACAGATTATGTGCTCTCTCTCTCTCTCTCTCTCTCTCTCTCTATCTATCTATCTCTCTCTCTCTCTATCTCCCCCAGAAACTGTGACTAAGGTCCACTCAGCATAATTGCAGTTTAAACCACAGATATATCTACCCGGCCTCTCCACCAAGGCTGGATGAGACACAAGGTCGTTTTAACGTGGGGGGCGCAATATATATACTTATGCATATGGGAAAAGGACAAAAATTAATTTTTTGCCTGGCCCACGCGACCTAGCCTCTTTATTGCGATGAGGAAGGTGCTGGAATCCCCGGGGCTAAGCAACTTCTTCCATCTAAAATGAGGAGAATCAGAGCTCCACTTACAGCACAGGGCCCGTTAACTACGCCTCAATGAAGCCCTCATTGGCTAATGTATGTCTAACTCCTGTGCCAGAACCACAGGTGGACTCTGTGGGTATTACAAACTTAATCCGCCTTAGTAGGTGTCAGCGGCAGGGATTCGCTAGCTGCCGTAGCTGACAGGTATACTCATAAAAACGAGAGTAGCCTGCTATTATGTATGTATGTATGTGTACTTTTCTGGCACAGGAGTTAGCTTTTGACCGACAGTAGGGAAATTTTGTATCAACCTCTTTCAATATAAAAAAGGGAACTAAATTTTTTGAAGGAAGTAATCTCCCTTCCATTATATATAATCACCGGCGGTGTAATCCAAGTTTATCAGAAAACACATGCATGCGACCTTTGAGCGGTAGTTTTGGAATATAAACAGAAACTTTTAATTTTAAGACACATTTTTATAGGAGGGAAACTGGAAATGATTTTCCAACGATTTGCCTCTAATTTTCTGCGTAGGAGTCAGCATTTCTACTCGAGAAACAGTCGCAATTGCAACAGCAATGAATGGGGTCCGGTGTTGGTATCGCAACGGGGCCTGGCCCGACGTCTGGAGTGTATGTACAAAGTCGGGGACTGTGCAAGTTTATCAAGGACTTTTAGTGCCGAAGATTTACGGACTTTAGCAAATTTAACCCTTGATTTCAACCCCATCCACTTGGACCCTCAATATGCTAAAAATACTCGTTACCGAAAATGTATTGTGCACGGTGTATTGATAAACGGGTAGGTAAAAAAAAGAAAATAAAAAGTAACGTCCTTAGTGTGTGTAGCTGACACCAAAAGGTCAGAAAAATATTCACAAGTTTAAAATTTCACTTAAATTATATTTAGTGGAGTTTCCGTTATGCTAAAATAAATTTTTCTACGAAAGTCTATTTCTTTCTTTTGCTCTCTATGAAAATGATCTTTGTTTGGAAATCTGTTCACTTTAGTTTTTATCAACAACTGGAGTGGTTAAAGAAAGAGGATACATTATTAGTTTAATTAACATCCAACAATTATTTTTATTTTTGCAAGATTTTCCAAATTAATATCTGTCATACAAAAAAAAAAAAAAAAAAAATGTGCTAAAAATTGTATATGTTATTTTACTAGTTCCGGTGATACAAAAGAGAAACAAAGTTTTTTTTCAATCAAACAAAATTTAGTAGAATGTTCTAAAAAGAAGGAAAATTTTTAAAAAATATAATTAAAATAACTTTGGTCTTTCCTCTTAATAATAACAAACATTTAGACGATAAAATTTTGTTTTCGTCAAGTTAGGCCTCTTTTTCATCAGACTATGCTCTTTTTTTTTTTTTTAGCAATCTCATGAAGGTACCTAAATGTGTGATGCTAAACCGGACCCTGACATTAAGCCCGATAGTAAATCAAAATCCAGTAGGAACTAAAGGAATTTTGGTAAATTTGCAGATAATGCCCCAGTGACCAATTAAAAAAAACATCATTTATAAAAGCCTGATTATTCCTATAGCATTTAAAAATTGAGGGAAATCTACAGTTTTATTGACAATCTTACTTGGGTCCCGGCTACAGCCAGGCCTCCAATAAAAAAAGCATGATTATTTATTTTATTTTTGTAATAATTTTTTTTTTTTAACAATAGGAACATTTTCTAAACATTTTAGTCACTGGGGCATTATCTGCAAACCGAGCAGTATTGGACGCCAGTCTGTACCCGGGACCCAACTCAGATCCTCATTATTGTCTCATAAAAACGGTAGTTTCCTCAATTTTACCGGAATTTTTTTTGCATAACAAATTGCAGGCTACATAAGTTGGTCCTTTTTTTTTTTTTTTTTTTTACCATCATGCAATCAACATGTTGCTTTCTAAAAGGTTTCCTTGTAAAACAGAGGTAGTCGACGTACTTCAAAAAAGAAAATGAAAAGCTCATTTTAAATAATTTATGCCTTTGAAATTAAATTTTAGTTTTACGTGGTAGAAAAGATTTGTGGATATTTTTTTAACGCATTGATAGTGATACAAATATTTATGTAAATGCTATGTTTATAATAAACAGTATTAACAACATTTACCGACATGAATGTCCGAGAAATGTCATAAAAAATATGTGTTCTCTGGCAGGAATCGAACTTGTATCCTATACGAAACCATCATATAGCCTGACATGCTATACCATTTAGCTACAGAGAAATGGTCTGGTTAGCAATATTTAGCAATTAAAAACAGTAAATTTGAACTTGCTATTCAGACGCTTCCTCTGTAGGTATAGCACATCAGAGTATATGAGGGTTCCATGTAGGATACAGATTCAATTACTATCGGAGGATACATATTTTCTATGAAATTTCTTGAACATTCAGGACAGTAAATGTTATTAAAACTGTTTATTATAAATGTGAATATTTTACTTAAATATTTGTATCTGTATAAAAATAATGTATAAAAAATAAATATATATATATATATATATATATATATATATATATATATAATAAAAATTTGAAAATACAGTCAAAAACTTAGAGGCGACAATCTGTTTCATGCTAGACACAATTGACAGGCCTGGCTTTTATATTTACTCACGCTCTATCTCTGATATTGATTTCTTTATTCCATAAATATATAAACTATATTTCTTCATATATATATATATATATATATATATATATATATATATAGATGCTATATTTATGGAATAAAATTTCAAGATGCCATCAAAATAATTGCATCTATCATTATTATAATTACACCACCATTAGTAATCACTTTTACTATTTAATACCTTTTAACTAACAATATTATCATTACCACCAACGCACAGCACCATCACTTACACATCACACCCACTTATTAACATATAAATCCACTACAATCTTTATTACTCCCCAGCATATTTAATACCTTAAAAAATAATATGATCAGAGATATAATTTCCATATGTAACCATGAGAATAAAAAACACCTATTACCAGGCAGCTTTAATATAATAACAATAATAATTTTTAAATTAAAATATTAAAAATTATAGCAATCTCCAACTACCATAATTTTACACAGAATACTTATTATCAGGATTTATACCAAAATAAATTAATACATATAACAAAATAAAACAAAAATAAAATAAAATACCAACAACCACTTTTTTAGTTCAAGCTACCACCACTATAACTACATTCATGGTTTTATCATTCTCCCACCACCGTTACTAATCATTTCTACCAATTTACAATTTCTACCAATTTACAAAAAACTATTAGCTATCATTGTCTCCAATCCTTGAAACATTACTATCACATCATATCATATAGACCCGTTATTAAATTGAACTACCCTCTCACCCAGCACATTGAATATTAAACTAAACATCACCATATAAATTATCCAATAAGGATTACAAATTTCTACCTGTTACATATACACAGTCACCAAAACAAACAAATAACCAGCTTTAAATATAACATATAAACCCCCATTTTTTTTTTTTTTTTTTCCAAATTTAAAAAAAATATAAATAATAATTTTTACCTATCATAATTTTACAAAAACCCCACCACATGTATATACATACATGCGAGGAAATATTTTTCAGCGGAAAAAATAAAAAAAAATTTCGCAATATGACATGTATACAGTAATTAACGAGACATTTCCGTCACACTTTGAATGTTTAAATTTCAACATTTCAACATACAAATGCGTATGTATAGATATAACACCACCCGTATACATACATGTGTCATAGCTGAAACTGCCCACATATGTTTATATATGTATGAGTCCCGACGGACGACCAAAGTATGTGTATGTGTCTGCATACATCGATGTTTGCGTTAGTACGATGAATGACAAAACGACGAAATTTCCCCACCACTTCCACAATAACACCAATACACGCAATCTACATAAACCCAAATTTTTAAAACATTAATCAGTTTGTCTGACGATCGCTAAAGTGTGAAACCCAGGGTCACAAACTCACATCTATCCAACCAAATATATATATATATATATATATATATATATATATATATATATATATATAGTAAAGGTAATAAATCTGTTGGTATATAATCTATAGTGGATCCTAGTAATATAAAATATTAAAACTGATCCAGAAAAAGAGCTCAATGTATTTATTATTACAGAACAAATAATTAACACACAATAAAATCTAAAATTACCTCATAGGGAATAAATTATTTTAAACAATTCAAATTTGTCAGTCTTATTCAACTCCAGAAGACTGACAAACTTTTGTCGGTTGAAATAAGCCTATTCCCTATATGAGGTAATTTTGGATTTTATTGTGTACTTATATATGTCTGTGTGTGCGTGTGTAATATTGTGTTAAATGCATATTTGGCAATTTTTATTAATTTATAAATTTCTACCTTAATATTTTTCTTCCTAGTTTGATATCTGCTGTTTTTGCCACGCATTTACCAGGACCAGGGGCTGTTTACCTCTCCAGTAAATTGGTTTTCCCAAATCCATGTAAGTTATAGTTTTACCCAATTCAAATAAAAGTTCTTGAGCCCAACTTCTTCTTAATATAACTTTCAATTTAACTAAAATGTGGTGGACTTTTAATAAATGTACTGCACACAAAGAAAATAAAACAAAAAAAATTAAGCACTTCTTTTTTTATTGGTGAATGAAACCCAAATGAAAAATGGGGGTCGAAATTTAAAGTTTTTATATTTTTTCTACATGTAAAAAATATTAGAATTAAATTGTAATAACTGAGTTTGCTTTAACAAACAGAGCAACAAAATTACATTTTTTGCTATCAGTTTTTTGGTTGAAAAAAAGCTTGAATGAGCCATTGAAAAAAAAAAATTATTCATTATGTTTTCTGCTTATCACAAACTAATTTGAAAATGAGAATTTTAAATGATAAACATAGGAAATGTCGTCCTGATGCAAGACAGATAATTATAAATGCAAACTGTCTGATAATGACTTCAAAAACATTTGAGAATAGTTGGAATGCACTAATATTTTTTATGCAGAAAATGAATGCATAGAGCCCAGTTCTTAATATAAAGTCTGATAAAAGTTACGCTGAGCATGAAAATTAATAAGAAATATTTCCATGTAAAATTTTTCATCCTGATTTAACTGAAACATTTAAATAATGTGATTTTTATAAAAAAAAAAAATACTATAATATTTCACTGTTTTGTTATTGTATTTACACATTTTAAAATTTCAATATTTTAATGGTGTTTTTATTATGCTACTAACAACTATAAATAAAAAAGTTAAAAGAATTTTAATTTTGAGGTGACTTAAATTCTTTTCAGAATGGTTCCAGGGCAATAGCAAGAATAATCTGGAGCCCTGTTACAAGAGTTTGTTGGATGATCGATATTGTTTCAAGAGTTCTTTGGACTATTGATGCTGTTCCAAGAATAGTCCAAAGAAGTAGTGGAACTGCATCAATAACCCAAAGAAGTCTTTGGACTATTGATGCCGTTCAAAGATTTCTTTGCATTATTGATATTGTTAAACTTGTTGCTTTTTCATTTTTATTTTAATTTCTTGTTACTATAAACTTTATTTTAGTTGGTACTTTTAGTACCTACCAACATAATATTTATAGTAATTTTATAGTAAAGTATTTTAGTTATAAAATATATGATGTTATAGTAATGTTTATAGTAAAATATTTACTCTCATTCTAGATAATTTCTCGGCAAGATCTATCTTCTGA
>CAHIKZ030001656.1:162500-227500 GCA_903632075.3 Acanthosepion pharaonis | reverse complement strand
AAAAAGATTACTTAACTTTTAGATATCAGTTTTCAAAGTTTTTTGGTAAATTTCCATTTTTCAGGGGGTTCTGGTTTTAAAAATGATTTTTACCAAAAAACTTCAATGTCAGAGAAAACAACAAAAAAAAATTGATATTTTAAAGTTAAGTAATCTTTTTATATAATATTATTAATGCCCTATTTTTAAGTTTTTAATATATTAAAATATCTGCTGTTTTCTTAAATCTTATATATATATATATATATATATATATATACATATATATACATAATCAAATAAATATAAATAAATGTACATGAAAGTGTTCACACACACACACACACACACATATATATATATATATATATATAGTACAGGTAATAGATCTGTTGGTATATAATCCAGGTGGATCTTAGTAATATCAAATATTAAAACTGATCCACAGAGAGAGCTCAACATATTTATTATAACAGAGCATATATTCTATAGAGCAAAAAATCCCATATTTCCTCAGATAGGTATAGTCTATTTCAGACTAGCACAACCATATGCTAGACTGACTGTCTCAGAATAGGGGTTTTGAATTTAGTTTAGATAGCAGTCGGTGAGAACATATGAGGCTATTTAAGAGGATGCCTTGTTTTCATAAGTAGTCTGTGTTGGTGACAAGAAGATGGGAGTTTATTTATGGCCAAAGCCTTTATTTGTATGTAAATGAATTTAGGTTCCCGCTAGTGGATTAAGTGGTTGAAAGACAAGAGAATCTAAAGTTAGAATAAATTATCTAAATAATAGCTCCCCAAAGACCTGTAAGTATACCAAAACACCCAATGGAATAAATCATGTCATACAACCCGTTGAATCCGACGTATGAGGGTCAAGCAGATCAGTTCCTAGGAAACCGACAGCCCAACAACAGCACATGAGAATTGATTATAGTGGTGAAGGTTTTGTGCAAGACCATCCACACTTTTTGAAGGGCTGAATACAGAGACCTGGTGCACTATGTTCCACAAGGTCCCCAAACGACCCTCCACAGGTTTTGAATTCAGAGTTGTCCTTCTCCTAGACCAGTTGCCATCCAAGGCTATAGAATCCAATGATATACAACCATAACAAGCGAGATAAAGAAGAAGGAAAAACCACTTGAAATAGCTGTCAAATTTATTGAGGGAAAAGAAAAAAAAAGAAAATGAGGGGGGAAAAAAAAATAGTCTGATGTTAAAGTTCACTGGTACAACCTGAAAATAACTGCCAAAAACGTCCCTTTGGCAAGCCCTTAAAAAGGACTCCAATAACAGTTCAGAGAGAGTGAAAGAGGTAGAGAGATAGCAGAAAGAGGGAGAAAATTAGACTTACTGTTCAAAAAAAAAAAGATAGCTTTAGTATTTTTTTTAAGTAGCTGGGCAGAAAGGTTTTTAGATATTGTTTTTGAGTTGCTCTCCTTGGAAGATAAGCAAGCTTCCTGTTAAAATAAAATGCAGACTTGTTTTTTCAAACTTTCTCTGCGACACAAATTCAACTTCTAGAGACAACTTAGAAGATCTTTTTTTCACATACTTTTTTCACGTCAGAATTTCATCCACCAATAGGACAAAATAACTCCTCGAAGGAAGGTAGCTTTTCAATCGCTTAATTTTAATTTTTTTTATCTCTTCGACCCGATTGTCGAAAGAAGACTTCCTTGAGAATGTTCTATTGTAAATTCTCTTTACAATAATTTCTTTAACTGATTTTTGATAAGTCTTTACTGACTTGTTCTTTGGTTGCTGAACAATAATCCACTTGATTACTTGAACAGACTTGACTTCACTTGTCTAGAGAATAAGCTTTTTCCACACGGTGAACACACTTGTTCTTTATCTTCAATTCTCTTAGACAAATATTCTTGACTGGTCTTTTATGACTGTTTTCCTTGTCAGAGCAACAACAGGTTATTTTCAAGCAGGTTTCCTTTTCGTCGCAAGACAAGACGACTTATCGTCTCCACACTGCGGCACCCTTTTTCTGCTACTACTGACTAGATTCCTCTAATCTAGTCGAAAACAAGCGGGAAAATCACATATGACCAATCGTTAGACACGATTTCGCCACGTGACACAGCAGCAGCAGTTCTTACACTGCACACGGGGAAAAGGAGAGGAGGAAGGAAAGTAAGAGAGATAGAAAGATAGATACAGAAATTAAATTTCTGACAATGATAATTTGGAACATGTTAGTGCAGGAGTAGCTAATTTTGTTTGATTTCTTATTGAAAATCTTACTTAGAAGATTGTTTTTGTGGAAGTGTTTATTTATTAATTTTAGAAAATGCTGTCCTACATTAATATTTGACAGTTTGCAGAAGGGTGGGGTGGGGGGTGTTGTCGTTGAACCAAATGATTTTCCTTTTTCTATTTCTACACCTACATCCTACTTTAGGTCTTTCAGTACTATCTATGGCGGTTAAATAAGATAACTTATTTTTGAAACCACTTTTTGGGAGAGCCTCTTCATATGGTTCTTTATTAAAGATTTTTTTGTTGGATGATAATTTACTAATTCTTGTGTACAAACTGTAGTAGGTATTTGTTACAGGATGGCATTGGGTTGGTTAGTACTACACACACACACACACATACATACATATATATATATATATATATATATATATATATCTCCTTAGGTGTAAATAAAACAATGGTCAATGCAAAATAACAGAGCTATTAAGTATATATTCATAAATATACATAATACCCTATAATACCAGTACCTGACGACTGCATTGTGCATAAAACTCATACAGTTAACATAGGGTATTTATTAATATATATATATAAGATAATAAAATATACATTTAAAAAATGGGTGATTCAAGTACATTTGTTTTTATTAAAAGCTTACAGAAAATGTCTCAAAATGAACAAAAAGAAAGAAATAACAAGATATAACATAAATTGTATAATTTTATTTTTATGGTTCCAGTAGGCAGCTTCATGAGATTTATCTTCCAAAAAAAAAATATTCTCTTTTGCTGTTACTTTAAAAAAAAAAAGCATTAAATTATTGAAAATATTGTAAGAACTAAAGCCTCTGACCAAACTACTCTCTTACTTTGATTACAGGATTAGACTAAAAATTCCACAAAATATTTCTATTATTAATTTTTGACATGTATTTACTTTCATGTTTTTTGTAGTTGTTTTTTTTTTTTTTTTATCTCAACTTTACCCAGGCTATCAATTGTATAGCATTTAGTCGACAGTAAAGATTGGATCATTTATTTCCGATACTGTACTGTCTACTCACTAAAACCTAAAATGAAAGTAAATACTTGCCAGAAATTAATAACAAATATATATATATATATATATATATATATATATAACCAGTGACTAGTAGTGATAATTTCAAGGAGGATATTAATCCAGAGCATTATAATAATAAATCAAGAAGAAAACCTTAAAGATTTATTTTGTGAATATCACTAAATATTTCTCTTTTGACCAATAATATAGAGTTTGGTACGTTTCAGCATGGCCCATTTGGCATCAGAAAAATAATTGGATTATTTGACTTTGACTGGAGGCAACCTCAAAAAAAAAAAAAGGATAAAAGCATTGAAAACACCCAACTTTCAATATAACTTTTTATTCATTTATGGAATTAAAGATCCTATTAAAACACTAATGGAATAATGTAAATTAAAAATTTCATATGTAATCTCACTTTACATCAATCTTTCTGTTCACATCGACAAAACTTTAATTCAAGATCTCTCTTGTTCATTGCATCAAAAAGAAAAAGTTATCCATCATGTATCATTCTCTTTCTTCCATGTTTTGATAAAATATTTGCTTCCATTTGGAATAAACAGGCTTTGACGACTGAAAAATATGAAGCTGCACTGAAAGAAATATAATATAAAAATGCCTCAAATTACTTTTCTTCTTAAATTTAAAAATGCCTCCAATAACTCTTTTTCTTAAATTGGACTATTCAAGCATATAACGATGAAATACTAATTTGACTACTAAGCGAGAGAGAGAACAAAATTGATTATGACAAAGAAGTAATCTGATGCCTAATCGTCCTTCTGCTGAAAAATTTCTATGTCAAATCAGCTAGACCAAATCAGCAATGCCAAATGGGCTACATTAGAACATCCTATTCCCTTTAAAATTTGTCAAATAACTGATTAATGTTATATTCAGCACCTTAACTTCAAACTTTTTAGATAAACATTGTAATCTTTTGATCTACTTGTCAGGATGTATCAGCAATTGTCTAACGATTTTCTCATTTTTGTTATTTTTACATTAAGTTATAATATTTTTTAAATATTTTGTTAAAAATATAATTCATGAGATTTTGTTGGTATTAGGCTGATTTTTTTTCTTCTTTGCGTGTGCGTATGTACACCTGTATATGTGTTTGTATGTGCACATGAGTAGAATGTTGTGGTTATTTTTTCTTTTCATAATTTTCTTGTTTCTTTATACTCTCTCTCTATTCCTTTTCTTTCTTTCTTTTTCCCTGAATTTATTATTTTGCAAAGATTTATTAATCTTTTTATTCAAAAATGTCTGTGAAATTTTGAACAAAAAAAAAAATTTAAGTAAACATAATTTTTCTGGACATTATTCTTTTCTTCTTGGATTATTTTGTGACAATTTTTCCTTTTTTTTTTTTTCTTTTTTCTTTTTTCTTATAATCACAATCTAGGATCAAGGATTCCTAATCAATAGAAATACCTTGTAAAAATTACAAACACTATGTAATTAAACACAAGGAAAACCTTTCCTGACCAATAAATGAGATACATATTTAAAAATATTGAGTGTTTTTTGTCTTGCCTAAAATCTAAAATTAAAAGAATTTTTGGTTTAGAGCCGTGGTTCCCAACCAATTTTGGACCACACCCCATTTTGGTATTTCTAAAATTCTGGTCACCCACTGTAATATTTAATTCTTATATTTTCAAAATTCTACTGAAATTCACATGAAAGAAGCTTAAAAGGCCAGTAACTTGGTCTCTAAACAAGCCGCCAAAGAACATGGCGCCCATGAAAGAGAAAAATTGAAAAACAAAAAGACCAATCAAGTAAGATTATCTCAGACAAAAATTATCTGAATGCCAAATGGATAAAACATTTAAGTAGCTATCAAAGAATGACTACTAACTGAGAGATGGTCAGACAAAACTTTTTCACTAGGGTTGAAATCCCAAATATTTTTTACACGATTTTATATATATTCTAATATTTCAGAGAAATTAATGTAACAGTTTTTCAAGTCAGGCAGCTTAGATCATTTTAATTAAAACATCTAAAATAGTATCGGCTAAGCACAATATGGCTTTGAGATCATTTTAATAGTCAATTCTTACATATTTTCCTAATACTATCATTATTATTATTATTATTATCATAAATTGTGGCTTACAAGATGACCTCAAGATTTTCAGCTCAAAATTCTGAGTTATCCTATACTAGTGGTTCCCAACCAAGCAAACATATCTAATATGACTGAGGAAAAATTTCAGTTTAGGCTAAGGCGTTAGAAGTATAGATATAGATACATGTAGATATAATGTAGATGTAGATATAATTTTTTTATATTTTAGTGATTTTAGTAGAAAGCCAAAAAGAATTTCTGGTCGGGGAATAATGAGAAAAGAGGAAAGGCCTTTAGCCAAAGGAATAGCATCAACTGTCAATATTTTATTTTTTTTATTGGATATATGATTTTCAATGGATTCCATCTTAAAAATGGAAGAATGCAGCCATAGACAGGAATAACATCAATTGATATTTAATATATATAGATTTACTACACATTGCTTAGATGTAACACAAGGACAAAAGTATAGAGCACCGAGTGATAATGAAACTCACTAGCAAGACAAGGTTACTAACCATTACACCATGTCCTGTCCTGAGTATGACGATAAACTACATCCACATCCTGGGTAAGACGATAAACTACGTCCAACAGCAAGGCCTCTGATCAGGACGTTTTGAGAGTGTGGAACCATCTCTTAATTGCTGGTGTTCCCAGGTCCACCCTGACCCGGGGTGGTAGCACCTGTTAGGGTCCCAGCTATGGACAAATAGTTAACACCCAAACTTGTGTAAAAATAGGTTTTAATACCAGAAATACTTTTTTAATAATTATTACCAGAAATAGATTTTTGACAAAACAAAAATATTACCAGGAAAAAAGTTATTGGCATTAAATGACCCTTTGAGGTTGATATGCCGTAAACCAAACCAAGCCATTACACCATGCTAAGTCCATTGTTAAATGATTTTTTAAAAAACATGCTTCTTTTATGTATCAAGTTAATTCAGAAAGGACTAATAATGGCTCTCCACATCTTCCCATTTTGTGTTATTCTAAGTAACTTTTGACCTTCACTTCTTTCATGGTTCTCATTTTCCCAGATTTTATTTATTTATTTTTTTTTCTTCCAGATTGTGTTGAAAGGAGAAGCGCAAGTTCTTGTACCCAAATCCAAAATGAAGATTGTTGATGTTTTATGATGAAGTCAAGGTATTAGGTTATTTATGGCCAAGAGAAACAAAACAACATTTTTGAGATGTCATATATTCATCGTTATCATCATAATAATGAAGGAAATCTCTTCAGACTTATCTGATAATAGAATAAACACCAGACTATGGGATATGCCTACAGTAGCCTCATATTAACAGCTGGATATTTAGGTCCATTGAACAAATGAATCTATTTTTATTTTCATGCTTTTTAGGAAAAACAAGTATGACGGAGCGGAAAACATTTTTGTGTGAGACATTACATTCTTTATGAGTTCACCTCGTCCTGAGTATGACGATAAACTACATCTGCGTCCTGGGTATGACGATAAACTACGTCCAACAGCAAGGCCTCTGATCAGGAGGTTTTGAGGAGTGTAGAACCACCTCTTAATTGCTGGTGTTCCCAGGTCCACCCTGACCCGGGGTGGTAGCACTTGTTAGGGCCCCAGCTATGGGCAAATAGTTAACACCCAAACTTGTGTAAAAATAGGTTTTAATACCAGAAATACATTATAATAAAAAGAAATTATTACCAGCAATAATTTTTGAAGGAAAAATTATCAGCAATACTTTAAAAAAAATACCAGCAATACAGTTATACATTCTTTGAAAAAAATATGACCAGCTTTCGATTTCTTCAAGGAAAAATATTCCCAGAAATAGATTTTTGAAGAAAAACATATTACCAGCAATAAAAATCTTGTCAGCATTAAATAACCCTTTGAAATTGATATGCCACAAAACAAAACAAACAACTTCATCGAACTAAGTTTATGTTTACGTTGATGTGACTACACATGGCACACAAACAAAAGAGAGATGCTGAGAATTTAAATTTAAAAAAATTATTCTTTTAATAATGTGTTTTGGGTTTATGACACGTTCGGCAGAGGAGGAGCATATCCAACATTTGATCATTTTGTGGAAATACACGTTTAAAGGTTTTAGACAATTTTGATCAGTATTTCTTTTCATGGTTAGCCATAAGGAATTGTAAAACTAGTACTAACTTACACTGAAGTAAAATAATAATATTTATTAAGAATTTATTACAGGAAATATCAAGTTTTACAGAAACTTTGTTGACAATTATGTATTTAGTTACATAACAAGTAAAAATAATATAAATTTTGATGCTATATTCAATTTGTTGTTAGGCATTTTTCATTTTCTCCTTTGTTATTGGCAACATTTTAGAATACTTTGGCTGCAATGTTAAGTTTCCTAAGTTAAACAAACTGGAACTATTTCAGTTATGCTTTGTTACCTCTCTTTTCCATTGTTGTTTTTAGATCACTTTCTTCCAGTCATTTTGATGGGCAATAGTGAAATTCTGAAATTTAGAATGATCTTATTCCTTTTAAAAAATAGCCTGTGAAAATTTTAAATCAATATACGGCCAAAAATAAAATGTGTTTGACAAAAAACCTTAATGATTTCACTATAATTATGTAATAATAATGTAATGATATTCTGCAGACAAATCTACAGTTTATGTTACCTCATCTCATTGCATGGTTATGAACTATAAACCTAAATTGAGCTTGAAATATTGTGTAATTGGCTCTTATTTTTTTATAAAATACTTGGATATGATATAATGTATAATTTATAGTGAAAAAAGCAATTTTCAATTTTTTGTTGAATATGCCCATCCGCCACCAAATGTGTCATATAATCTAAGCTGATTTTATTTAGATTCTTTTTCTTTTTGTTTCTATTACATTTGTTATTCAATATCCCACATTGGGATAATAGAAGATCTGCTAAGAAAAGTGAAATATTGTAAGTACCTGGATGTAAATTTACTATGGATGATCTGGCAATTAAAGCACTTTCTATACATTTTTGTCTTATAGTAAAATTCCCAGAACAATTCTGTGGATAAGACAAATTTGTATAATAAATGACAATTGGAAAAAAATCTTAGTGTTTTTTGCCAACATGTTTCATCTTCTGATTTTATCAAGGCAAACAGTGAAATTGTTCTGGAAATTTTACTATATTGTCAACATGGAAAACAAAAAACAAACTTTTACTATAAAGGAAGTTAACATTAGCCAGAAAGAAGCTTATGCAGATGAGTCTCTCTCTTTTTAAAATTTTGGATTTAATGTAACTATGGCAACAAAACATTTTGCTTTCATTGTTTGCCTTGGTAAAGTAGAATGACAAAACGCATCAGCAAAAAACTAAGATTTTTTTCCGGTTGTCATTTCTTCTACCATTTTTGTCTTAGTAAATTGTTTTCTCTTTTAATTAGAGTAGCATTTTTTAAATCAAAATTGTGGTCAGTTTGCCAAATGTTTGATACTCAGCCAAGGTGCAGGCAAAACTTGAAAGATCACTGAATTTGATTGGACATGATTTTACTGACTCGTCATGGGTCACTAAAAAGTGGATAGTGGGTATGTTCATGACCCACAGATCAGTGATTCACAATATCTGGCCTAGAATATGCAAATTGCATCCCCTAAAAGACCCACCTACCAAGTAATTGCTCACAAATATAAACAATATCTACCTGATGTGAATGCTTATTCAGTCACAAGTCATCATAAGCGAGGGTTTGAAATATAGTAGCCAGCTACTTGTTTCAGGGCAAACCTGTCTACTAAGCTAGCTAATCCCAGTTGGAGAGTCCTGCTCAGGCACGTTTATGTTTCTTCGAAACCCACAGAGCCAACCTATGGCTTATGCGGGCAACTAGGCTGAGTAGACCTTAGTTACAGTCTCTGGTAGAGAGCACATAATTGGATGTAATCAGTAGCTGAACAAGGCCTGTGTGCTCAAAGACTAGATCACAATGGCATGTGACATTATGCTAGCACAAATGTTCATGGCTTCTGAACTGTTTCCTCTACTCAGTTTCAATCAGAAGCCTTGGGTCAATCCATGGTATAGTTTTCAGAATCTAAAAAAGGGAGCCTGGAGAATCTAAAATTCACAGGGCATATTGAAGGCAAGAGAAGCAGGGGAAAACAGTAAGAACCCTAAGGAAAGAGAGCCTGGAGAATAAAGCACTCACAAGTCATACTTAAGGCAAAGGAAGAATGGGAAAATGGGGAGTAACCTAAGAATGAGAGTCTGGAGAATCTAACACTCAAAAGAAGTATTTTAAAGAAGCAGGAGAGTAAGCTAGGAAAGAGAACCAGGAGTATCTAACACTCACATGGCATATTTAAGGCAAGAGAAGCAGGGGAAAACAGTAAACCATGAAAGAGGGCCAGGAGTATCTGACAATCACAGGACATATTTAAGACGAGAAGGAGGGGAAATCAGTAACCTATGAAAAAGAGTCAGGAGTATCTAACACTCACAGGGCATATTTAAGGCAAGAGAAGCACAGGAAAACTAACCTATGAAAGAGGGCCAGGAGTATCTAACACTCATAGGGTAAATTTAAGATAGGAGAAGGATGCAAAACAGTAATCTATTAAAGAGGAACAGGAGTATCTAAGACTCAATGAGCATATTTAAGACAAGAGGAGGGGAAAGCAGTAACCTATGAAAGAGGGCCAGGAGAATCTAACACTCACTGGTCATATCTTAGGTAACAGAATATGAGGTAAATGGTTTGTCACCTAGGAAAGCCTAAAGAATCTATCACTCACAGAGCAGTTTGTAGGCCAGAGTAGCAGGGGAAAATAGTGATAATCTAGCAAATGGATACTTGGAGGATCTAATACTCACATGGCATATTTAAGGCAAGAGAAGGAGGGGAAAACAGTGAATAATGCAGGAAAGAGAACCAGGAGAATACAACACTCATAGTGCATTTTTAAGGCACTTGAAGAAGGGAAAAACAGTGAGTAACTTAGGAAAGAGGGCCTGGAGAATCTAACACTCAAATGGCATGCTTAAGTTAATGTAAGAATGGGGAAATAGTAAGTAACATAAGAATAAGAGTCCGGAGAATCTAACACTCACAGGAGATATTTAATAGAAGCAGAGAAAAACTGAGTAATCTAGGAAAGAGAGCCTGGAATATCTAATACTCACGGGGCATTTTTAAAGCAAGAGAGAGAGGGAAAAACAGTAAGAAACCTAGAAAAGCGAGCCTGAAGAATCTGATAATCATAGGACATATTTAAGGCAAAAGAAGCAGGCGAAAACAGTGAGTAATCTAGGAAAGAGATCCTATAGTATGTAACACTCATGGGGCATTTTAAGGCGATAGAAGACGAGCGAGATGGTGTGATGCCAAAGGAAGAGAACGTTAAGAATCTATCACTCAAAGAGGCAAGAGAAGCAGTGGAAAATATTGATGACCTAAGAAAAAGAACCTGTAGAATCTAACTCTCATATGGCATATTTTATGCAATAGAAGGATGGGAAATTGTGAGTAACCTAAGAATGAGAGCTTGAAGAATCTTACACTTACAAAGCTTATTGAAAGTAAGAATAGTTGAAAACTGAGTTTCGTTTTAGCTTTAGTTTTTCTTTCCGCTTGTGCCGCTAGGCTTTGCAGGGAGACACATTCATCTGTCAGCAGCAAGACGAGTGTCCTGGAGGAGAGATATCTCATGAGCTCTGAGAGTGTCTGCCACTGAGTTGCTCCAGCGTCTTCTTGGTCTGCCTCTCGCCCTCCAGCCAGAGTACAGTACCTAAGGGTGTATGCTCGTAGGGCTGGTTGCTTGATAGGCATATGAGTGAGGTGTCTGATCCACTTGATCCTCTGTCGTTCAATGTGTTCTATGATTGGTATTGTTCCTACCATATCTCTTATCTCAAGGAAACAAATGGAGATACAGCCTCCCAAAGCCCAATCCTTCGTCCTCGTCGTGGGAGGTGGAAACAGGTAATGCTGGCCAACAGGGTACTGGTGACGCTGTGACTGGCTTAGCAGGACGACTGTGGATAAAAATTGATCAAGGAAACAAAAAGAAAACAGTGAGTAACATATAGAAGTCAGTCTAGAGAATCTAACACTCACAGGACATATTTAAAGCAATAGAAGAGGCGGGGAATCATGAGTAACCTAAGCAAGAGAGCCTGGAGAATCTAACACTTACAAGGCTTATTGAAGTCAAGAGAAGCAGGTAAACGCTCTATAAACTAATCAACGTATTTGAATGGATGACAGAACCTGGACCACATAGATAAATAGGTGTTGTGAAAGTGTTCCTTAAATCAACAAAAGAAAGGATTTTGTAGTGGCCTATGTTTTGCCTCTCCCTGAAAGAATACACTCAGATCTGTAATTCAATTTATTACCTGAAATTTTTACTGTCATGTTTGATGAGATTATTGCACATTGCCTTTTATGGAATAAACCTTTGCGTAAAATATGTCTGCTTTTATTGTCACGAGGTTGTCTATACATTTACGTAATCAATTGTATTAAGAGTATTTTCTGGTATCTGTCTATTCGACCTTTTAATATCTGGCATTTCATAACCAGAATAACTTTATAAAGAAGTTTATAACCCATTTTTACCTGACGTCTGTAACAGAAACACTGGACTATGGACGATAGTCAAAAGTTGCCCAGAAGTGGTAGTGGCGATAAGCTCCCACTGCTCAAATTGTTCTCCTCACGGTACATATGTCAAATAGCATCTGGCAATCAAGTCCATTTCCTAGTCTTCTTGTATGGATTAGATTCACGCTCTATTGAAAGATTTTTACTGGTAGAAGGGAAAAGGGCAAATCCATCTAAGAGAAGGAAAACTAATTTCAAATATGCACTGCTTTACAACCATATCTAATCATGAGAAAGACTTTGGAAGCGAAACCTAATGTATAAAATCCAGAGCCAATAACTCAGAGGCCATTTTGATGTTATCTAACGACCTTCTTGCAACACCTGTAATAATGCTTGTGCCAAGTAGTATTCTTTGCACAATATCAATGGTGTAGAGAGGGCAGACATGTTGCGTGGGTAACTGTCGAGCTATCATCAAATTCTGCCCAGGTCTCTGCTATACATATACCATGGGGTTGTATGACACAACAGACTGTTATCAGCACCAGCGCGTCCTGGGTAAGGCGATAAACTACATCTGCATCCTGGATAAGACGATAAACTACATCCAACAACAAGGGCTATGATCAGGAGGTTTTGAGGAGCATGAAACCACCTCTTAATAGCTGGTATTCCTAGGTCCACTCTGATCCAGGGTGGTAGCACCTGTTAGGGTCCCAGCTATGGGCAAATAGTTAACCCCCAAACTGTGGCCAAAGCACTATGAAAATGTAAAAATAGGTTTTGTTACCAGCAATATGTTTTTGTAAAAAAAAAAAAAAATAAATAATACCAGCAATAAATTTTTGAAGGATTTTTTGAAAAAATATTACCAGCAATACATTTTTGGAAAAAACATTACCAGCAATGCATTTTGGGGAAAAATATTACCAGCAATACATATTTGAAGAAAAAATATTACTAATTTTGTCGGCATTAAATAACCCATTTGGGGTTGATATGCCGTGAAACAAACCAAACCAAACCAATATATACTGAGATAGATAGATAGATAAAAAAATATTACCAGCATTAAAAATCGAGACAGAGGGTTACAAAGAAGCATTACTTCTCTTTTAGTAATTTTTGACAATGATATTCACACTGTACAAGGCTTGAGGGCCACTCGAGATAGAGGGTTACAGAGTAAGAATCACAGCTTATACGGATAAGTGTGAAAGATTGTTAACCCTAGACATAAAAATGTTAAGATTGTCGCGATCAGGAGAGCATCCTCTTGAGAGTCGGTTCCACAAATCAGTGGTCAGTAGGAAGAAACTGCTCGATTGGAACTTACATCTCATGAAAGGAATACAAACTGAATGAGGGTCGTTCGTTACAATGGGCGTGTCATGGCAGGTGTTATAGTAATTTTCCAAGCGTAGCTTGGATGTGGCACAAGCCTGAAATTAGGGGGCACCCAGTGAGGATCGAACTCACTACTCAGTTGTAATTGTTCAAGCGAGACAAGCTTGTTAACCATTACACCGCCTCGAGGTGCCCCATGGCAGGTGTTATAAGCATCGTGCCTAAGCAGGGTGCCAGGATTTATTCTATCCGCTGCTACTATATCAAGAATTTGTGTGTAGCGGAAAGGCAGGCTATATTACAGGGCGTGACGCACATTCTAACTAATTTACTAAGAGAGAAGCAGAATTATAACAGGATTCCTAATCAATTAAATAACTGAATAATTAATATTAATAATTCATAATTAATATTAATAATTAGCATTAATAATTCATAATTAATATTAATAATTCATAACTAATATTAATAATTAATATTAATAATTTATAATTAATATTAATAAATCATTATTAATATTAATAATTATTAATTAATATTAATAAATCATAATATTAATAATTTATAATTAATATTAATAATTGATATTAATAATTCATAATTAATATTAATAATTAATATTAATAATTCATAATATTACTACTACTACTACTGATGCGGCATTCACCCTGGGCGGATTGAGCCGGCTTCTTCCTGTTATGAGAAGAAGATTCTTGGGATAAATTACAGAAGTAGGGTACCCAGGCCTACTCGGATAACGTTCTTGCTTGCCGCGGGGTTCCCACAGACGCAGAGACAGGAACGACCAGAAGCCGCCGGTTACCGATGCAGACGCTCCTTGGATTTTCACCAGAGCCCTTGTTAGCCGGCGTGTGTGTCAGACCTGTCCGCCTTGGGTGGCCCTACCAGGAACGAATATAGCTCTGACACTACCGTTTACACCCCCCCCACCGACTGTGAGGTAAGGGTTGGACTTTGGGGGCTTACAGTACCAGGTGATCCTAAGCGGTCCCCCATCTAAGTACTGACCTGGCTCTACGCTGCTTAACTTACGGTCAAATCACGCTGAAACACCGGTTCTCGTACGATCACCGAATTCATAATATTAATGATTAATAATCAATATTAACAATTAATATTAATAATTCATAATTAATATTAATAATTCATAATTAATATTAATAATTAATATTAATAAATCATAATTAATATTAAAAAATCATAATTAATATCAATAATTAATATTAATAATTCACAATTAATATTAATAAATCATAATTAATATTAATAAATCATAATTAATATTAGTAATTAATATTAATAATTCACAATTAATATTAATAAATCATAATTAACATTGACAATAAACAAAACTTAGTTATTATATCAATCCAGTTGATGACACGATCCAAACACATCTTTGAATATTAATTCCACTCGCCAATATCAGGTGTTGCTTGTCTAGCTGATATTGGAGGGTGAGTTTTCTAAAAGACATAATTTTCTTTTTTTTTTAGAAGCGAAATGCACATTGTAAATGATGGTCACTCCTTGTCATGATGGAGGGGGGTTTTCGTGATTCAATGACTGAGAATGATGCCGTCAGGAATTCTAAACTAGCGGTCGGCAACATACGGCGCGCGTGAAAAAACGCAAAAATATTTAGCTGTTTTAATTTTAATATATACTAAAGTAGATATACAATGTATTCAGTCAGTTATGCGCCATGCGTGATACACGCTTAGGCGATCATGTATCTTTCAATACATGACAGACGAGGCAGATTTTTACCCGCAGTAGGTTGCCATTTCTTTCTACAGTAGACCAGTTGCCATCCAAGGCTATAGAACCCGGTCTGTCCTGCTAATTACCCATAGCTGGGGGAGAAGAAGAGGACTCATACGTTTCCTAAAAGTATTAGCACGTAAGTGAATGTAATGGATTCGACTGGAATTCGAACTCGGCTCTCCGGTACCTCAATCCAAGCCTCTATCCATTACTCCTATATATTACAATATAAAATATATTGTAGAATAGGTATATTGACCTTGACTTGTATAAAAATATGTATGCTTTTGGCACACTGAAAGATTTTAAAACCCTAAGTCGGCACATACTTAGCAAAAGGTTGCCGACCCCTGTTCTAAACTCCTGGTAGGGCCACCCTTGACGGCTAGGTCGAAGACGAGGATTAGACTAAGCGCAACCAATCCAAAAGAGTCTAAAGATGGAACAAGTGGAGGATGATTGCAACAGATCTAAACAGTTGAACCAGCGGATGAAGAGGGCTACGCATGATGGATATACTACAGAAGGCGCCACTCGAAATTATAACAGCCAGCGGCAGTTTGATAACTGTTGCATGTCTCATTCCATATGTGTCGCAAAGAAAGGTCAAGAAATCGAGTGTTTGGGTTACTTCCTTGCAAGTTGGGGTCCACTTTAAACAAATTCACGCCATTGGCACTTTCTTCTATTTCTTTTCACCTTCAACCAACTCCTGCAAAAACAAACGAGGATAAGAAATGGATGACGAGAGAAGGTTTTGGTAAAACTGAGAGCTTCTAGTTCTGAACCTGTACGTTGGCGGGAAATGTAGTCATCGATACCATCAGTATAAAGGGAGCAATCAGCTAAGAAGGAATTCAATTCTTGGATACGAAATAAAGTCACCGATTTACACTCCTGTTTATTTAATGTAAAATGACATAGACAATAATACCTAGCAATGGTCAGGAATTCTAAACCAACGGTCGGCAACATACGGCGCGCGTGAAACAACGCAAAAATATTTAGCTGTTTTAATTTTAATATATACTAAAGTAGATATACAATGTATTCAGTCAGTTATGCGCCATGCGTGATACACGCTTAGGCGATCATGTATCTTTCAATACATGACAGACGAGGCAGATATAATATATATATAGTAATATTAACCGTTTTCCTAGAAGAAAACATTTTGACATTCATTGACCAAGCAGCTAGTACTGCTTTCGGTTGAAAAAAAATCTTACACTTAACACAATTTTTCAAGAAAATAAGTCTCTCATGTCCAGTAGCTGTTATCGCTCTTTCCAGTATTGATGGGAGTTTCCTTCCTAACCTTTTATTTGAAGTAGCGTGGAATATCAACATCTTGATTATAGTGGTTTGGTAGGCGTATTGTGTAAGGACAGAACTAATTTTAACAGATACACATCCCATTAATTAAAGTGTACATTATACAGTCATTTTAGAGACTGTCCTTTAATATTTACTTTGTAAATTTGACATCAGCAATGAAGATGAAGAATGTTATGGCAGCCACTGGTGAACTGGTGTAGCAGAACATTCAGTGTCGAGCAACCATGCTGGCGCAAAGGGAGAAACTCAAGCACCTGGGAACCATCATAGATCAACCAGCGAATGGTAGTCAGGAGATCAGGTTTAGGGGCAGCAAGATCTGTGCTTAAGTCTCTTAACACCTTTCAGAATGAGCTCGCTCTTCACAAAAGCACCAATCTAAAGCTCCTGAAGATCCTAAAATGGCGCAGTCTGGCCGCGCAACCTGAACACTGAAAGCTGTCAATATGTTATATAGAAATAAAGTGTCGCTGCCGACACTTGAGTTTGAACACAGATCACCAGTGAGCAAATACAGGCGATCCCATTATTGAATTAAGTAGACCACGTGACCATAGAGGAAACGCATGTATAGGAATTCGAATGACGTCTAATCTGCATTTCTAGTCTATCCTTTATTACTATACGGATCGTTATTTCTCCTCTATTCCTATATGGGCCGCTATTCTCTACTCTATTTACTATACTATTTCTCTATTCGGATCGCTATACGGATTACTATTCGAGTGAGTAGTATCGAGCAAGTACTATTAGTGCTAGTGATATTCGAAGGCGTCTGACACCAGTATTGTTCAACGGCGTTACTATAGTTGTATCTGCGATTACAAAGTCTCTAATACGAAAGTGGCAACGAATATTCGTCGATATTACAAAAGTCGTAACGAGTGTTCGTTGATTCACAAAACAATATTAATAAACAGACGACTTTCAAGACAGCATGCTACAGGCATGCATTGCACGTCAGCTGGACGACCCACAAAACAAACGAGTCAGTCCTGGGTGAGACGGGATCAATATTTTGGCCGTGTCACTAGGGCCCACAACTTCCTGGAGGAATTTACTATCTCTTACGCGCTATAATTAAATTTGATTCTATTTAGTTAAATGAGGAGACACGGTGGAGTAATGGGTAGCGGCTCGCAGTGAAAAATCGAAGAATTGAATTCTAGTCAAGTTCATTACACTCACTTACCTGTTAATACTCTTGGGAAAGGTATGAATCCATCTCTTCTCCGCTTGGGTAAATAAGAGGACAGACTGGGTACTATAGACTTGGTTGGCAACCAGTCTTGAAGAAGAAAACCGCTGAATTCAAAACCAACCTGGAAAACGTTGGGCTTCGTTAGGCTACCTTGCCTAGAAGACACCACTGCGTGACAGTACACGTGATACCCCTACGACCGTAGAGGGTTACAGGTTTTTTTAAAAATAGAGTTAAATTTTAAATATGATGAACTATTTTCGCATAATTTTGGACGATATTTTTTTTTTTTTATTCCTCTTGTCCCAAATTTCTAGCTCGGATACCCGAAATGCCTAGAGAATATTCGACGGAAGAATTTTTTAAGGTATTAGGCTGGTGCAAAAATAATGACGTAATTATGTCCTTTTTTGACGTAATTTTAACGCCAAAAAACGACAATTATTACGTCATTATTTTTGCACCAACCTAATATTTACCTGCGCGTCCATTATACTTTAAAAGACAGGGTTAAAAATGGAAGTCCCACGCGTACTTTGGGCCAGAAGTCAAAAATACTTTCGTATTTTCTGTTTGGGGGACGCCTAAGTTGCCAAGAATAACTGTAATCTCTGCAGAAGGGGAGGTACCACCTTGGAGACAAGCGTCAGAGGTTGTAATAATATTTATCCGATCAGAATGTGTCAATAGGTGGCGCTTAAAGTGAGGGTCCCACGCGTATATGGTGTCAAAGGCCCCAAATAATCCAGCCCTCTTGGTAATTTACCCTTTTTCCTCAAGCACCAGATATAATCCTAGTCCTCTCCCGTAGGAGAGGTATTACTGGGAGAGTCTAGAGTCCTTGAAGCGTGTCGGAAGTTATGATAATTATCCGAACAGCCACGTGAATGGAATGTGGCAGAAGGTCGTGTTTAATGGGAAGCCCCCACGAGTACCTGGAACCAGAGACCAAAAATAGTCCAGCGCCACGGCATTTCTCTCGTTTGGGGACGACTCAGGCGCCAGAAATTAACCATAGTTTCATTCCGAAGGAGAAATAAAGTTTGTAGAGACGAGCCTCTGGTGACTTCGTCGGATGTTGCGATAGAATTTATCCATGCGTCCATTCAAACAGAATGACTACCGCTACTTTATGTAACAGACTCCGAAGAGGATTCTTCGGCGACTACTACAATCTTAACCCATCCGGAATCTGACGTTATCTACATATCTTCATAATCTGCACTTTCTTCTTCCTCTTAAGTTCATACAACAACCACGTTTAAAAACACTCTACCTTGGGTGGCTCTTGTATTGGGTGAACATTTAGAAACTGTCAGCAGTATACAGCCGTTTTCTCAGATCAATGAATAAAAATGACCTTGAGCGAATGAAGCCTGTAGGTTTTAGTGAGAACCATTATTCGAACCTTGTGGACTGACATTGCAGAATCACAAACAATTGTAACGGATAACGGAAACGACATCACTTGAGGACTTTCAACAGCAGCAACAACGAAAATGGATAGTACATGGAACTCGAAGCGAAAATAGTGATATAATCAAGATGTTGACATTCCGTACAACCTCGAACAAAAAGTTAGGAAGGAAACCGCAATCAATATCGGAAAGGGGGACAAATGTTATTGAGAAAACTATTTTCCGGAAAAATGTTTTTTTAAATTTTAACCGACCGTAACATTGGCTGCTCGGTCAATAAATGTCAAATATTTCCGGCTAATATTACCATTACCATTGGGATAGATAGATAGATAGATAGATAGATAGATAGATAGATAGATAGATAGATAGATACGAACAGACTCAGATATATAGATATGAACAGTGATGGCATGTAAATATCTCGTTGTATGCATACGGGGTCAGAGGAGATAGGAAAATTAAACATAGAATTTTCTGTGCTAAGGGTGGTTTTGCTCAACATAAAACCAAAACATTAATCATTCGTCGAACCTCGTTGACTGGCGCTACAGAATCACAATCGAAGTTAACAGAAACCACATCACTTGAGGACTTTCAGCAGCAGCAACAACTAAAATGGATAACATGGAACTCGAAGCAAAGATAGTGATATAATCAAGATGTTGACATTCCACACTATTTCAAATAAAAATTTAAGATGGAATTCCACATCGATACATCAAAACCCTCAATTAAAGAGCTATGGGGTTGAGCAAACTATTTTTCTGGGAAATTGTTTTAATACAAAGATTTTATAAATTTCAACTGAAAGTAGTACTGGCTGCTCGGTCAATGAATGTCGAATGTTTTCTTATAAGTAAATGGCTAATATTACTATTACCATTGCGATAGATAGATAGATAGATAGATAGATAGATAGATATGCGCAGATTTAGATAGACATATGAACAGACTGAGATAGATAGATAGATAGATAGATAGATAGATAGATATGAAAAGTGCTGGGATGTAAATATCTCATTGCATGGATTAGTTGTCAGAGGAGATAATCAAATTAAACATAGAATTTCCTGTGCTAAAGGTGGTTTTGCTCAACACAAAACCAAAATATTAATCATTCTTCGAAGTTTAAGATGGAATTCCCCATCGATACATCAAAACCCTCAATTAAAGAGCTATAACATGTATTGGGGTTGAGCAAACTATTTTTCTGAGGAAATTGTTTTAATACAAAGATTTTATAAATTTCAACTGAAAGTAGTACTGGCTGCTCGGTCAATGAATGTCGAATGTTTTCTTATAAGTAAATGGCTAATATTACTATTTCCATTGCGATAGATAGATAGATAGATAGATAGATAGATAGATAGATAGATAGATAGATAGATAGATATGCGCAGATTTAGATAGACATATGAACAGACTGAGATAGATAGATAGATAGATAGATAGATAGATAGATAGATAGATAGATAGATATGAAAAGTGCTGGGATGTAAATATCTCATTGTATGGATCAGTTGCCAGAGGAGATAATCAAATTAAACATAGAATTTCCTGTGCTAAAGGTGGTTTTGCTCAACACAAAACCAAAATATTAATCATTCTTCAAAGTTTAAGATAGAATTCCCCATCGATACATCAAAACCCTCAATTAAAGAGCTATAATATGTACTGGGGTTGAGCAATCTATTTTTCTGAGGAAATTGTTTTGATACAAAGATTTTATAAATTTCAACTGAAAGTAGTACTGGCTGCTCGGTCAATGAATGTCGAATGTTTTCTTATAAGTAAATGGCTAATATTACTATTTCCATTGCGATAGATAGATAGATAGATAGATAGATAGATAGATAGATAGATAGATAGATAGAATATTAGATTTAGATAGACATATGAACAGACTGAGATAGATAGATAGATAGATAGATAGATAGATAGATAGATAGATAGATAGATAGATTTTTGAAGATATTATGAAAAAGTGCTGGGATGTAAATATCTCATTGTATGGATCAGTTGCCAGAGGAGATAATCAAATTAAACATAGAATTTCCTGTGCTAAAGGTGGTTTTGCTCAACACAAAACCAAAATATTAATCATTCTTCGAAGTTTAAGATAGAATTCCCCATCGATACATCAAAACCCTCAATTAAAGAGCTATAATATGTACTGGGGTTGAGCAATCTATTTTTCTGAGGAAATTGTTTTGATACAAAGATTTTATAAATTTCAACTGAAAGTAGTACTGGCTGCTCGGTCAATGAATGTCGAATGTTTTCTTATAAGTGAATGGCTAATATTACTATTACCATTACTAAACAAAAAGTTCAAGCTTAAAGTAGAAGCCCACGCGTACTTGGCTGGGAAGAATAGTTGCTCCAATTCCCTCAGCACTTCTTTTCTGGTTACCTCAGGGTTAATAACCCTAATCTCTTTACAAATAAGAGGTACTGGCAAGAGAGACGGACCACCTGGGGATGAGATGAATGAATGACAAGCCTGAAATTAATACAAAATGACAAATCGAAATTAACCATTTGTCTAGTTTCTTTATTTTCTATTTTACACCGTTTTTATTACCGTAATCCCCCATATATAATATGCATTTTTTTCTTAAAAAAATAATAAGCAAAATTAGGGGTGTGTATTATACACAGCTACAAAAAATCTTTAAAAAATTACCGTTTCATAGGTCGATTTCAGTTACTAAATGACTACTCACCACAAACATACAACAATTTGACACTAACATTCGGCGACTGCGACCCCATAAGGATGTCAAATACAATCATATGTACCTCTAACAATACTTATAAATGTAAAATAAAATAAGAATTATCATAAAATAAAACTAAATTAGAATAATATTATTTTATGTTTAATAACATTTTTAAATAAGAGTAGGAAACGCTGGTTGTAATGAAATTGGAGAGATACAATTTATAGGGTTTCATTACTAAACAAGAGGTGCGTATTATGCATGAGTAGTAGCATTTTCCCACACTTTCAGCACAATTTTAGGGATGCGTATTATGGATGAACGCGTCTTTATATATGGGGAATTATGGTAAATCAAATTGATCGTCTTTTTTGGCGAGCTTGAGGTTCCATATCAGTTTCATGACAAACAAAATGTATTATTACGAACAAGGAGGATGTTGAAAATGAACAATTAAACATCCTTAATTTTTCTGCCTTTTTAATGACTTTTTTTTAATGACTTTTTTTTTAATGACTACAATTAATTGGCGCATTTTCCCTTTGCACTTCCATTCATTCCAATATCGGAATTGCCTC
Organism: Acanthosepion pharaonis; assembly: GCA_903632075.3. Classification (NCBI taxonomy): domain Eukaryota; kingdom Metazoa; phylum Mollusca; class Cephalopoda; order Sepiida; family Sepiidae; genus Acanthosepion; species Acanthosepion pharaonis. The sequence goes on along the minus strand of CAHIKZ030001656.1, from coordinate 205,155 downwards.
AAAAAAAAAAAAAAAAAAAAAAAAGATTATTGTGACTTCATAAATTTTACATCCAAATGTCATAAACCAGTTTGTATAAATTTTTAATGGTTGAATTGACCGAAGGAGTAACTATTTCTTTAGACACGGAGTAAAAAAAAAAACATCTTGAATGTCTTGATGTGTTGCAGGCTATGATTCTTTGTTTGGTTGGGGTCAGAAAGAACTCGTTTCTGATTTTCAGTTTCTCTGAGATTTAAATGTTCTTCAAATCAAGAACTTGCCGATAGAATTCTGTATCTTCTGGGTTTCTTTTACACATCTCTGCATTGTTTGGTGGCACCACTTTGTGATAACTGTAAAAGACAATGAAACGTATTGCTTTAAGAAGAACTTTTACAGATTTAAAAAAATAAATAAACAATTCCTTGCATAATACATCATCATCTCTTTTGAAAAAAGAAAGGAAATTTGTACCCCTCATCTGAAAAATACACCTGTAGTATGTGATTACCACCAGGAAATACCAGAGGATTGAATTGGATTTAGTGTCCATCATGAACCTTTGATCTAAGAAGAGTTGATCTGTGGTGACCCCCAATATGAACTGGGTTCACTCTAAGAAATACCAAAGTAAGTTTTGTACTCGGTTTCACTTCAGAATGTCAAAAGACCTAAGAGACCCAAGAGTTGATCAAGGGGTAACCTTAGCCAGAGTTGGACCTCAAAGGATGTCGGTGGGTACACTAACATAAACAAGGAAGTGAACACACCTGAACTTAAGATATTCACATACAAGACAACCAGATAAAAAGAAGTTATATAAACATTCGACCAACGAGAAGAGAGACAGAATCCCTCACAAACTCGCAAGAAGATCGAACGTTCGAAGTAAAGACCCGAAACCACATACCCTTGATTACCCGACGCTAATTTGACAGAGCTCCATTGTTTAGTTCCAACAGTTCATACCTTTACAGCTATGACATATCATGATACTTCCACGGCATTGAATCACCCTCATTTCCCCTGTATTCCAAATGTAAGGAGAAAGTTCCACTCAAAAAAGCTTTTTTCCCCATAAACTACTACTTTATGAAACAGACTCACGCGTGGATGTTTCCCTGGGCACTATAATCTTAACCTCTTCAAGTCAAGGGCAAGTCGTTATATATCCTCTCTATCCTCATAATCTTTACTTGCTACCAGTTCCTGTTTCATTTATATCAGACATCTCATTCATCATAACAATTTTAACAATGACCTTCTACTTTGGGTGGCTCTCAAGCCCTGTATTGGGCGAAATTTATTTGAGTTTAAACCCTAAAAACGATGGCTATGAGATTGTTGTCTCATTTAAGATTAACAGGTATTATCAATGAATGCTATAAACATTTTTTCTGAGGCATCATTCATTTAAGATTCGAGTCTAAATAACTAATCGGCAATTCTAGAATTCATGAGATTACTATTTGCTAGGATTCATTCATTTCCTGAGGTATTTGTCTGCAAACAAAGCTGCCATAACAGGTCAAAGATAGTGCTATGTCTGCGTGCAGAATTCTTGAAGAGAAAAATCGAAAAATGATGAGAATTTGGCGCAAAGAATGCCCAATTCCATTGTGCATGGAATTATTCAAGCAGTATCATACTGTTACGATATAAGATTAAAGAACGTAATATTTTTTTAAGCATTTCACCCCAAGCAAGGCGGAAAGCCACTAGCATGCAAGGAGTTACAGAGAGTTGAAGCAAGAGCAAATAGGAGTGATAGAGAAAAGGATGAAGAGAAGAATAGGGGATAGATCAGGGCATCTGGAGATTTCGACTGACACTACATTTGAATAGTTGTAGATTATAGCTATCAGGGAAACAGGAAGAGGGGAGGGAGTTCCACAGGCGAGAGGTGCGAGACATGAAGCTATTGGAGTAGAAGAGACGGCTACATTTAACAGTTTCGACAGTGAAAGGGTGTGAGCGAGATGCCAGCCTAGTAGAACGCTTAAATTCATGAAGTCTGGGAACCAGCGAAATCAGCTCATCGGAGCAGTTACCGTGAAAGTATTTGTAAAAAACAAAAAGACAAAGGGAAGCGACGGCATGTCTGTGAGAGAGCGACTACAGACGAGATGCCAGATCAGGGCCAATTACGTTGCATATCCGTCTCTGGATTTTATCAAGAACCTTGAGACAAACAGAATGGGCTCCAGGCCTTATATGGCAACAATACTCCATGCAAGGGCGAATGGTTGATTTATTTTTCCTTTTTTTATCTTTATTTTTATAATCTCAACTCGGTACCTCCACAGATTCACTACAAAATGGGCAGCCATGATGAAAAAAAAATCCCCAAATCTCATTAAAAACAAAAAGTTTTATCGTCAAAACCTTTATGTTATGAAGAGGAAAAACCAAAGGATTTTTTAATTGTTAAATTATAATTTGTGATCCTTTTTAGAACGTTCGATATTTTAGTAAAAAAAAAATTGCGTTAGCGAGGCGATGGGTGGGGTGGACCAAAGATTAGTATCGGGAATTTTAACGTCTTTTTTTAAGACGAAAAAAAAAACACATTAATTTTGAAATTCTTGCAAAAATCAAATAATTGTCAGATTTTAATGTAAATTTTAGGATTTATTCATAAATGAATGCAATTTTTGAAAACTTTTAGATCAAGGGAGAACAAAAGACACTCATTGTGTTACTGGCCCTAAGAACCTGCTGATATATGGACTGTGATTGGACGGTTAAAAGGTGAACCACCTCCTTTTGAAAGGGAAGGGAGAACTGGGACTGGACCTTAGCATCAGTTGAAAACGAGACCGCTGAGAGACAGGAGTTTTTCTCTGTCCCTGCTGAAAATGCAGGCAGCGTTTGCCCATAAGTGAAGAATGCATAGGTAACAAAGTTGCTGAGGGCAAGTTTCCCCTTCAGAGAAAGTTTTGAGAAGTCCTCTTGTAGAAGCTGCAGAAAAGAAAGTTTGAAAAGAAGTCCATAAGTGGAGTTTGGAGCAAAAGCCGTTTGAGAAGAAGACGAAGGAGCGAACACGTACGTTTTCAAAAAGTATTTTACCACGTGTTTAAGTAAATTTCCAACTTCTAGCGGCCGTAAAAGAAAGGCGTAATATCCAGGCGGACGGGAGGAAAATAAGTAAAGAAAGAAGGGAGTTTGGTCACCAAAAAGAGACCTTTGTCTACACAAGAGAGAAAAGGAAAAAGATAAAAAACTTTTGAACCTTGAAAGGACTGAAAGTGTACTGTAGAGCTAAGGCTCTCCCCTTTTTTTATTGTTATCATTGACACAGCGGGGGGGGGGGCAATTCTTTTGTTTTTCTTTTTGTAAAATTTGTAATTTTTAAGTTTTTCTGCTATGTTTTTTTATACTGTGTTACTCAGAGAATAGGTTGTCCTATTCTCAGCAAAAAGGGACGAATTTTTGCAAGAACCCTTATTTAGCTGGTTAGAAATAAATAAATATTGTTTTCTTTGTAATTGAATCTGATTTTCATTTTTTTTTTTAATTTCGTTATTAATTCGGGGCAATAGTGAAAATAAATTTGCAGCAGGTTTTATTTTCTGAAAAGAAAATAAAATTTCAAAAATTATTTCAAAATGCTTCTCTTTTCGAAAATTGTATTAAATTTTTTTTTTTTTTTTTACATCTGTTAACTCACACTTATTTAATATCATGAAATTTCGGGAAATTATTTTATGAACCTCTTAATGTTTATAGTAGCCATAAACAGAACTCATTGAAGAATTTAAATCATCATTTTTTTTTATAAAACAGGACCCCCAGCTCTGTATCGTAAAATTTAAAAAAAGGCAATAAAACTAAGACATTATTAGAAAAGTTTTTAATTACTTTTATGAATTAAATATATGAACATTATTGACTTAAGAAAAACATTTTTTCGATGAATAATGAATTTTTATAAGAATTGTTTTCATTTTTTTTTAAATTGTAATTACAATAATTTATAAAGTTTTAAATCTTTATATCTGCATTGATTTTTACCAGTTAGGTGATATTGTTATAAAGTAAAAACTATATTTACTAATTATAGACGGAAAAGCTTACTATAATTCGGCAATCCCTTCCATATCCCCAACGGCAAAATTCTTTTTTTTAAATTCTGAATTTTTTTGTATGTGTGTATAAGCGTGCAGATTTTTGTAAATACAGGGGTTCATACACGACATTATCTGAAAATAAGTGTGATAACTATAGTGAATTTAAAATCAATGTATCTAAAATTCAATAAAACTTTAGATTACTTAGAATATTTTCATAAATTTTTAAGATTACTGTTTAGTAAAAAAAAATTATATAAAAAAGATTCTCTCGTTATAATCGTAAAGTAGATTTTGCAGATATACCTCCGGTGAAAAAATTAGATAAACTTCCGGCTGCCAGTCAAGGTGCAACACCATAAACAGCTACCTCCGTGTTAAAAAGGCATTTATGCGATATTTTAAACTAAAAGTAATATTTTTTTCAAATAAGATTAATTATTCTTTAAATCAGATAATATTCCTCAAATAAAGTTTCAGAAAAATATATTTTATTTTTGAAAGATTTTTAATAAAGAAAATTATACTGTGCTGACAGATGGCTCTTATCGATTTTTTTTTTTTTTAAAGCTCCTTTCAGTCAATTTAAATTAGTTTTGAAATACAGCAAATTATCTTGCTTACTGGAAATATTAAATTTAATCTATTAGGTTGAAATTAAAATTAAAATAAAAGCGTAGAGAAAGATTTTTTCATCTTTAAGAATTTATTTTAAATTTATTGCATTTCTTTGTAGGTATCTAATTTAAACGGGCTGAAATATCATTTTTATACTATATTGTTTTGTATATAATTCGAGCGAAAATAAGTATAAAACCTATCATTTTAAAAAATGAATTCTCTTGCTTTGTAACCCGTTTGGCCTGCACGTTTGTTCATACAATCTTTCGCCGCCATTGAAGAATTAATTATAACGCTAAAGAAATTGTTCGATGCAGTATTCGATTTTTTTTAGTTTTTGCGTGTGAGCATAAAATTTGCTTGCACATTAATCAGAACCGCGTTAATTGAGGATTTATTGCATAAAATAAATCAGAGAACACTCATCGAAATTAATAACCGAGACTCAGATAAAGTTTCAGTGTTTGGCTGAAAAGCGAGCCAAAAAGATTTGGTTTTTGCGCTCAAACTTCAATTCTAAATGATACAAACTTAAAAATGTTATTAATATGTTAATGAGGTTCTATTTATTGTAAGTTTAGACGGGTTAAAAAAGGATTAAAATGTCTTTATTAAGATGGGATTTAAAAAAAAATGATATTGTCTTTTAAATTTATGCAAAGAAATCTGATTCTTTGTGAGTTAATTATTTGTTCAGTTGCGGTTTATAATCCGAGAATCAATTTGAAATGAAATAAAAATCAAATGAAACTCAATTAAATAGAAGAGGGAATGAAAACATGGCGGACAAAGACGAATGGAAACAAGGACTCTGAAGGTCAAAGCAAATATAATATTTGAATCAGCGAATTAAAAAAAAGAGATTGAAATTAAACAATTAAAATTAGTCTTTAAGTTGTGAAAATATTTTAGATGACACTTTTTCATTATTAAGTTCACACTAGTTTACTCTCATCATAGTTTTCGTTGTTTATTTACACTTGCTAAAGCATAACGTTTACCAGCGCAGAAAGTGAAATCGACGAAGCGGGTTCAAGTTTCTATCTAGTCCGTTGCATTTCCTTTTGCACTAATGACATTTGCAAAAGCATGAATCTATCTCTTCTCCCAGTTATGGGTTAAATAGCAGATTAGACTGAGCTCTCTAGCCTTGGATAGTAGCTATTCTAAAAGAAAGACTACTCTGGATTCAAAACCGTGAAGAAAGCAGCAAGAAATTCCTATATTGATTTTTTTTTCTCCAAGATATCAGTTAGTTCGTATTAAATGATCGTTTCAGATTTTTTAGTGGCAGTGTCTTTTTGCTCAGACATTCTAAGGCTGACCTTTAAGGTCAGATGGCAGATAAAATAGGGATGTTGATTTTGATTGGCTGAGCAGAACGGAGGAATGTTAGAGAGATAAAAAGTGATTTCAGGAAGTTAAGTTTTTACATATTATTCACAGCAGTGGACTTGCTATCCAGTAGGGGTGATAGAGCAACAACCCCACTGGCTAGTTAACAATAGAGTGAACTCGATAATGTAGATAACAATGTAGATAAAAAGCCTAAATTATTCTGAAATTATTACCAATACAATAACAAAAATTGTTTTAACTAAATTATATCTATATCTATATATGTCGGAGTTAGCTCCTCCTTAATTTCCTAATTGTTCACTAGGGGACGCTTTCCCTATACTACAAAAACTGAGCGACTTCTTGCCTCGTTCTCCTTTCTACTTTGCATTTCAGCGGACACATTTAAAAATGTAATCTCTCGTAGAGATCCGCGTTTTCGCCCACTTGTGGCAAAACGCCATGAAACACACATACACGTACGTACGAACATCCACCAATATACAAACACTTTATGTACACACACAAATACAAATGTTAATGTCTTTGTCACTTGTAAATTTGTTGTTTAATACATGTATTTGTTCACACACACACACACACACACACACACACACACACACACACACACATATCTGTCTTGTTTGTTTTTCTTTACATCTTCGGTTGGATTCAACTTGAGTCCGCCATTTTCTTGTAGTTGTACCTTCTAGCAGGAATAAACAGCACATGTTTTTTATTCAATAACACTCAAACCTACACGGGCCTCTCTCTCTCTCCCCGCCCCCTCTCTCTCTGTGTCCCTCTCTCTCTCTCTCTCTCTCTCTCTCTCTCTCTCTATATATATATATATATATATATATATATAGACTAAAATAAGAATTGGATAAAAAATGGCACCTAATAGTTATAATAAAGGATTTTAAACTATTTTATTAAACACGTCGACGTCTTTAATAAAATAATTTAAAATCCCTTTTGTTGATGTCATTTTATGTCCGAATCTAAAAACATTTCGAGACCAGACCGGAAGAAGACAATCGAAAGATGTGTCGGAGTTAACTCCCCCTTCAGTCCGTTAACCCTTTCACCAGGGGTCTCTCTTCCCTGGCTATAAATAGCCGCTGACTCTTTGCCTCTACCTCTTTTTTCCTTCAGGCCTGTGCACTGACACCTTGAGGTAAACTCTCTTATTCCTAGAGGATTTTCAGCTATCAACCTCGAAATGTAGTCGCTAACAAGGGATAGCTTGGAAACACGCTAAGCATAATACACACACACGCACGCACACACAGAATATTCACACACGCACGCACATACAGAATAATCACACACACTTCGTCCTTTGTACTGTTTCCATGTATTGTAACTTGTTATTAATATATATTTGTATAAGCATATATTATCGGTCTTGTGTTTTGTTTGCTTTTCTTTACCTTCTTCTTTGGACTTAATCAAAGTCCAACCTTTTTATGTAGTTGGGTTCGGCGAGCATGAGTATCTGAACCTTACATGCGTTTCTTCTACGTCTGACTTCTATCAACAACATAACAGCCACGGCCCCTCTGCAGATGATAGTGAGAAGAATGCAACATATGATTGAATCAAAACTGTCTACCCCCATCACGAAGGGTTTATACAACATTCGTAGATAATAAAGAAAACGAATCGGTGGAAAACCACGTTCGCCTACGCCCTGAAAGGACATGTCATTAAAAAATTAAGTGAATTAGGCTGCTCAGGGTTTGATTTATTTTTCTTTCATGTCAGACTTCTTTGAATATTTCTACTTTTAACAATTTAAAAAACCGAATTCTTTCCTACACATGACAATAGAGTTTTAAACTAGATAATGTAGATAATGTAAAGCTTGAATTATTCCTAAATTATTACCAATACAATAACAAAAATTGTTTTTAATAATAGGACTAAAAAACTATATATCTATAGAGACTAAAATAAGAATTGGATTAAAAAGGTACCTAATAGTTATAATAATATTTATTTATTTATAATATACAGTGTAACCCGGATATAAGAGAGTTGTCGGGACCGGAGAAGAAGTCTCTTATATCTGGGTTTCTCTTATATCCGGGTTTGGTCTATTTTATATACATTAACACAGGCTCTAATTTGGGACCAGAGAAAATCTCTCTTATATCCGGGTTTCTCTTATATCCGGGTCTCTTATATCCAGGTTACACTGTATGTATTTTTACAGAGAAAAATTAAAATTAAAACTTTATTACTAACAACTGGAGATACAAACAGTTAAAAACTTTTTGAAAAGCTAAGCGAAACCGCTTAAAGTAAAAAAAAAATAAGTAAATAAAACAACACATTATTTTCCTAGGAAAAAAACACTGAAAATCCAATTGTACGTAACAAAGTTTTAATTTTAATTTTTCTCTGTAAAAATACATATATCATAAATAAATTTTAATATGTGTTTTTTCCCAATTCTTATTTTAGTCTATACAAGTTTTTGTACAGAAACTTTCTCACAACTTCATCTATCTATCTATCTATCTATCTATCTATCTATCTCTCTCTCTCTCTATATATATATATATATATATATATATATACGGAAAGACCAAAGTATTTTTATTATTTTATTAATTTTTTTAATCCTTTCTAGCACGTTCGAAATTTGGGTTTCTTATCTTTCTTGCGTCGACCAATGAGCCAAATATTAGTAAGGGAAATTTAACATTTTTTTTGCGGCAAAAAAACATTGTTTTGGAAATTCTTGCAAAAATCAAATAACTGTCGAATTTTAATAAAATTTTTCAGAGCTTATTTACAAAGGAATTAAATTATTTTAGAATTTTTTTTTTAGAAAATCTTGGTAAAGATCATTTTTTTTACGTCCGTTACCCCCATGCTTACTTAATTTTAGGAAATTTGTGGAAATTAAAATTCCACCTTCTTCATATTTCAAAACAGGACTCTGTGCAGAATTTAAATCATCAATTTGTTATTATCAAACAGCAACATCATTTATCAAAAATCTGCTCTGAATTCTAAAATAAAAAAATGCAATAAAACTATAACATTATTTAATTAGAAAAGCTTTTAATTGATTTTATAAATAAGATATATTAAGGACATTATTGTTTTAAGAAAACAATTTTTTCGATGAATAATTAATTTTTAAAAGAATTGTTTTCATTTTTAAAAATTTTAATTAGAATAATTTATTAAGTTTTAAATCTTTTAAAATTCTGTATTAAGTTACCCTTTTAGATATTATTATGTAAATCTTTATTTAATAATCATAAATGGCAAAGCTTAGTACAAATCATCAAACACCAATATTGGTAAAAGGATTTTGAATTTATTATATGTGTATACTATAAACGTTCCGATTTTTGAATTATATGTATATACTATAAACTATATTTGAATTATATGTGTATACTATAAACGTTCCGATTTTTGTAGATACAGTCGACCATAATCGGCATTATTAGATAACTATAGTAAATTTAAGGCCAGAAAAAATATCTAAAATTCAATAAACATTGTGCCTCATTCTATCAGCAAACAAAGACTTGGCCGCTTTCAGGACACATTTACAATTATTATTTTATTGTTCTCTCTTTAATGTTTTTTTTTCTCATATTCTCTTGTAGTGGTGCTGTAAGTATTGTTGGCTAGGGTCACCGTGAATATAATAAAGAAGGAAGGCTGTGTTCTTGTAAAACAACACACCACATGAATAATGTACAACAAACACGAGAGAAAAATAATCAAGCTCAGTGAACATTAATAAAATATTGTATTAACAATGATATACAAATATCAACAATAGTATAAAGAAAGTTGCTTCCCTTTCTTCGTAATAAAATGGTAAGTTTAGCTAATTAATGTTGAGTACAATATTGAATGTTATTTAACTACAAAGTTCAATTGAAGTCTTAGCTAAATAAAGAATAGTTCCACAGTGCTTTATCAATGTATAAAAATGTAATGTTCATGAGTGATATCAATAGGAATTAGTATGATTACTCGGTTGAGAGATAATTAAGAATTAAAATGTCAATATAGCGCCGTGCCTTATTTTCCAAGAATTGAACTGCTACTAGCTGCTGTCAAACAGCGAGAGTCTTTTTATAACGATGGGTAGGCTCCAGCGAGCTTGGCGATAAAAATACAGAAAGATACTAAAATACACGATTGGTCAGGAAATGGACCAATCCGTGATTTTAGAGAAAATTTCAAATTACCTGCGATGGCAAAATTGTCATATGATAAGTATCATATAACTATGAACCAATGATATTGAAGGAAATGGAAGTGTGGCACATGTAAGTGATCCCCATACTCTCACCCTCAGTAAGTCCTTTGCTTCATCGTGATTCTGTAGCTTTGCATGGAGTGAAATTATTTAAAAAACTTATTTAATCTGTATATCTTTCTATTTGTCTATGATGACTGTTTTATCATTTCTTGATACAGCTATCACTTGATATGACGCCATTCCTTAGCTTCAATCGTATGCAACGCAAATATGGATTTTGTACCCAGCCAGGGATACACACACTATGCCTCATTATAATTAACTTTCATTGAATGTCAGCGCCTTTTTCAATCACAGTCAAACATTGTACATCTCTCTCTCTCTCTCTCTCTCTCTCTCTCTCTCTCTCTCTCTCTCTCTCTCCAGAAACATTACATTTTAAAGATTACTGAATACTTCCAAATTATATATAAAAGGCACTCACGTTATATACAATTAATTTTTACATCTAAAACCTCCATAAAACAACATTCAATAAGCATCAATGTCATCAATCTGTCAAACATGTCAAAAGTTCAAATAAACAGCTACCGCTGTGTTAAAAAAATGCATTTCTGCGATATATGAAATAAATAATATTTGTTTCAAATCAGATTAATTATACTTTAAATCAGCTAATAGTCCTCAAATAGAGTTTCAGAAAAGTATATTTTATTTCTCGAAGATGTTTTAATAAAGAGAAATACATTGCGATGAAAGGTGACTAAAAAGGGCGCTAGTCAGCTATTCAAAAAAAAAAAAAACTCATTCCATTCAATTTAAATCAGTTTTGAAACACAGCAAAGTACTTTGTTAATTGGAAAAATTAAATTTAATCTATTAGCTTGAAATTAAAACTAAAATAAAAGCCCCAAGAAAAAAATTAAATATTCATTTTAAACCTTAGGTATCACGTTTTTCGTGATGCTATCAATATTTTCTAGATACAACGTGTGAAAGCACGTGCGATACCCTGCCATCGTCAGCAGTGAACCAGGGGAGGTAACACAGTTTCGTTAACTAAGGCAGTAATGCCACCCCTGGCGCCACCAGCAGCCTTTGCCACCGGAAAGGCTATTGTTTTTGTTTATACGTGTCAGTCTCTTGCGATTTTTTCATAACAGCAAGTCAGATTTTCAACGTTGTGTTAAAAGCGTTTACTTTTGATTGTTTACCAATACACAACGCGCTCGTAGCGACCATTATCAATGACGTAGAATGGAAGGTAAGAGATGTGTTTCACGTCAGAAGTAGCATTGTGCTGCGAGCATGGTTTTATTCAACTTTATTCATTTTGAATCTTGACCAGATCAAACTCGCTGCCTGTTGAGCTGGGGTCTGGAGACGATGTGAAGCACGCTTCAGGCTCCTGCGGGTGATACCCACCTTTGAAAGGTAGGAAACGATCGTCCACCCAAGAAATCCACGGCACCCGACCTCAACAAGTAGCACATGATATGTCCACTCCTTTTCCACGTAGTCGGATCGCAACGATTTGTAGTGATTTTTCTTTCGCTCGTGCGCCTCCTCACTGTTCCCTTCTCATGGAACCGTTAATTCTACTAGGAGGGCACACTTCTTTAAATCAGACAACGCTACAATGTCAGGGCATGCGTTTGTCTGAATGATGTGTATCGGAAATTGCAGAGGTGTTCTACTAGCACCCCCCCAATCACAAGCTCCACTCAGTAGGGAGTTATTTGGGTCTTCTGCACAGGGCGTTCACCTTCCTTGTGAAAACGGATCTTAGGTTCTCTGGCCGTTACAGGCTGTTTGTTGGCTGCTTCACACTGTGCACTAAGTCCGTGACCACTTCCAACACTTTGTTATGACGCCACGTGTACATCTGCAATGATTGTGGGCATGCTGAGAGCACGTGACGTAAAGTGCCCCGATCACTTTGGTATAATGCGCATATATCGGTGTCAGTGTACCCCTACAGCTTGAGGTTGGTCGCATTTGGTAGGAGATCATAGGCAGATGGCAGGAGGAATGATAATGCCAATGGTTCCATTGCAATCAGGGTACACCATGATGGCTTCATCGGATCAATATCACTTCATGTCGTCCAAGCACATTGTTTTGAACTGAGAAAGAGCAGTAGCTGTTCGCTGCTCTTCCTCGAAATTCCCGATTTCTTTAATCAACATGTCTCGTTTTCTCTTTGGACCCTGTTTAGAGAAAAAGCTGGTTGCTTGAGCTGCCAGCTCGATTGGTTTGGGTCACCCCCATAATCTCCTTGGTTTGTATGCTGGATTCTGCTTCTCGAGTGGCTTCTGCTGTCGACCATTTGGTGCCAGTTTTGATATCTGGCTGTAACCTGCAGACAAGTCCTTCATTATCATGTGAAGGCGTACCACCCCGACCTTGAGCTCCTCCACCAATGAGGAAATGGGAAGTTACAGGTTTCCGGCATTGGTATAGAGCCCCACGGTGGAGAAGCAAGGGGGGGACTCCAAACCAATTTTGCAGATACTTATTGATACACTGCTGCATCTGCTGAATGCGAGACACAGTAATATCGCACACTACAACGACCACAGAAGCCGGGGCAGCAAACCATGTTGGTAGCAGCAAGCCTTCAGTTTCCCGGGGAGATGGGTTCAGTCGATGGATTCAAGTCCATCTAGTGCCACTTTCTTCACCTCTTTACCTCGATGCCGATCAGTCAGTGGAATTTCATACAGCCATCTGAGGTTCTTCACTGGCTTCTCTGTCAGGAACATGTCACCCCAATGCGGAAGGAATCTTCCTGACAAAGCCTCTGAGTAATGATAAGCTCCATATATATATATATATATATATATATATATATATATATATATATTTAGTTTAACCTTCATTCTCTCCCACGTGAAGAGCTTATGGTATTGCTGCAGCAGTTCATCAGCATCGACCTTAGTCGGAACCAGAGTGGTGATCACATCCATGAACGCTCTGGAAGAAGGAAGGACCATTTGTTTCTTAGTCATCATTCTCTTTACTGTGTCCGCTGAGTTTCATAGACATAATGAAAAGAAGAGGTGAAATCACCCATCCCATCATGATGCTGATCTCGAGGTCTTGCCACTTGGTGGTATAGTTACCAACAATGAATTGCATAAACACTGCTCTGAAATATTTCATTATAAGTTCCCCAAACCGTATTAGGGAAATTGAAAAAATCGAGGGACATTCGAATTAGCTCACGAGGAACTGATCCATACGCATTCACGAGATCAAACCAAACTACATGAAGCTCAGTTTTATTTTGTTTGGCTGATAGGATTGAGTTCCAAATCATGTGTAAATGCCCAGGAACATCAGGGGAAGGTACGTATCCCAGACTTCTGGACAGCTGTGTTTATGTAATCGTTACCTAACAGGAAGTACGTCATACTTAAATACAGCCCTTCTCAGCCTTTGTGCCTGGATCCTAGCGAAGTATCTGTTCTCATGGAGTTGTCTAAACAGATAAGTCACTTGAACCTCTTTTAATTTGTTAAATATTATGTCTCCGGGTAACTATCAGGCGCTTTTTGGCAGAAATTGTGTTGACCTGAAAAAAAAAAATCACGTAAAATTCTCGTAATTCAGTTCAATTTTATATATTTTATATATTTTTATATTTTTATATATTTTTATATTTTTATATATATTTATATTTTTATATATATTTTATATATTTTTATATATATTTATATTTTTATATATATTTTATATATTTCTATACATATTTATATTTTTATATATATTTTATATATTTTTATATATATTTATATTTTTATATATATTTTATATATTTTTATATTTTTATATATATTTATATTTATATATATATTTTATATATATTTATTTTTTTTTTTTACAAAGAAAATTAGTGTCACCTTCTCTCATGACTTCCTGCTCTCTTTTTCTCTCTATGGGTTTTTTCTCCTCTACCCCTTCGATATCAATATATAACTTCCGTTAAGTTAACCGTTTAAATGTGTCAATATCTGCTAACTCACTCATGTCTTCTCTCTCCCCCCTCACTTCCTCACTTCGTTATTTTACATATGTTTAATACAGCCCGTCAAAAATGTGTAAATTTTCATTTCATTTTTTGTTTGGAAGTAAAGTCTGATGATCTGCAGTCCTTTAAAAGGGCTGTGGTGAAATAATTTATTACATAGAACCTTAAAGTGGTCTGTTATTTAATATATATATATATATATATATATATATATATATATATATTAAAATAATGAGAAAGAACAGTAAGATTTATAATCCAGTGCTCTAATTATTTTTTATTTTTAAATCAGTGCTCAATACAATTCTGCAGAGCATAAATATTATAAATTTACTAATTTGAAATATGCTTCCATCCATATTTTAAATTAGGAAATATATATATATATATATATATATATATATATATATATATATATATATATAGTAATAATCTTATAAATATAAGAAATTATACTCGTCCGGAAAACCTTGGATACGTTGATATGTAAACAAACAGACCAATATCCAAGGGGAAAAAAGGTACAAAAAAGAAAGAACAGAGAACATGTACGTCAGCCGAAGACAATCGTCTAGCATCCAAGTTCAGAGTCCAAAGAAAAAAATCCGATACTAGTAAGTAAAATAACTAACTAAAGTGCTCCAGTGTTCCCTGACGGTAGGTGAAAACTTGGTAGATTTATATGGCTGTTTAGGTTTAATTAGGTTTGCTCTACTTACCGTATTGAGCACTTTATTTATCGTTCAAATCTACAAATCAACCATTCGCCGTTGCATGGAGTATTGCTGCCATATATGGTCCGGTGCCCCTTACGTTTGTCTCAAGGTTCTTGATAAAATCCAGAGACGGATATGCAATGTAATTGGCCCTGATCTGGCATCTCGTCTGCAGTCGCTCTCTCACAGACGTGCCGTCGCCTCCCTCTGTCTTTTTTAAAAATACTTTCACGCAAACTGCTCCGATGAGCTGCTTTCGCTGGTTCCCAGACTTCATGAATTTAAGCGTTCAAATAGGCTGGCATCTCGCTGTCACCCTTTCACTGTTGAAACTGTTAAATGTAGCCGTCTCTTCTACTCCAATAGCTTCATGTCTCGCACTTCTCGCCTGTGGAAAACCCTCTCCTTTTCCTGTTTCCCTGTTTTTCTCCATCTATTCAAATGTAATGTCAATCGACGTCTCCAGATGCCTTGATCTATCCCCTATCCTTCTATTCATCCTTTCCTCTATCACTCCTCTTTGCTCTAGCTCCAATTCTCTGTAACTCCTTGCGTGCTAGTGCTTGCTTGGGGTGAAACGCTTAAAAAAACCCAACAACAACAACAAAAAAAAACCAAACAGATGAATAAATAGACACTTTTGAGGAAAAGTGACAACAAACCGGATGTCGAGTACTTCCGGACACAGGCTTACGTTAACAGTAACTTTAGAGGTTAATTTACATTTGGTTATATATGCCGAGTGAGTAAAGTAGAAATTTATTTCTATTTATTTTACTTACCGATACCAGTCGCCTTTGCAGATTATCCAGGGGAGAATATCAACTTTTCGGTGAAGTTCCCATGAAATTTGCGGACTAATAAGGTTTGGAGTACCTGCTGCTTTCCCGCGAGTGATCAACTGTTGGTTGTTGTCATAGCAACAATGCTGGGCAGCCAATGTCACCATTCCCGGTTCGAGAAGCGAGCGGATGCAGAATTTGGCTCCTGGTTTGTAGATGTCGCTGCGATCCACCTGGGAGTTAGCAGTCTCCCAAGAGAAGTAACTCTCTTTCGAGTCATCCCAAAGTTGATTGTTCCATACTAAATTGGGATAAATGCAAGGGCAACCGGGTAGTTCTTCTAGTTGTTTTAAGTAGTGCCGTAAAGAGTTGTATTTGCATCGGATCCATAAATCACACGTGTCCGATTCTGGAGTGAAAAAAAGAAAGAAAGAAAGAAAGAAAAAAAATTGAAAAATGATAAATGTGTCATTCTAAATAAACCGAGGGTCTGTGGGGGTGATATTAAAGGAAAGTAATTTAATCTTGCAGGCACTTGTATTTAGTGCACAAATGCAATAATCTTATCTGAGCGTGGCACTTATTTTTGGCATCGAGTAAGGATCGAACTCACTACTCATGGCCAACAATCTGACTAGATTATTAACCATTACACCAAACTGAGACGCACCTTAATATTTACTAACCTTCACTTAGTTTGACAGCAGGTTACAATCTTAGTTAACCCAATGAGGATTGAACTCACTAAAGAGTAGTAATGACAAGACTGTTAACTATTAATACCACGACGTTGAGGTACTCAAAAGTAAGTTATTTCTTTTATATATCAAACTCAATTATCTGCGTTTTTATAAAGATTTGGTTAGTTGATTTTGTTTAGTGACATATCAACACTTTAATGGGTTATTTAATGCCGAAATCTAAATATCGGCCTGGTGAGGCGATCAGCGTTTTTGGAAAGTGGCTATTGACTCTGGCACTGGTTGATCCAAGTCTTGTCGATGGAATCGTTTAAAATAATTAGGGCCATGTATGTTGGATATACTCCTTTCCCAAGTCAACATACATGAACACCAATTTTGGGCACCTCGAGGTGGTGTAATGGTTAGCAAGCTTGTCTTGCTAGAACAATTACGACAGAGTAGTGAGTTCGATCCCCACTGGGTACCCCATACTTTCGTCCTTGTGCCACATCTGAGCTACGTCTGAAAAATCACTACATGAATACAAATTTTTAAAACTATTTACATTATTCGTACTATTGTCCTCATCTTTGTCGCCATATTTATTATATCGTTTCGGCCGTTGTACTCTCCGGCCTTCTTCAGGTGGTTAGAATGTCGAACTGAACCCTTTATTTCGCTCACTGGAGTAGACTGTTCTAGTTTCACGTGCCATGTATTAATGGATTCAGTTATCAGTTATCTCCTGTTAATTCCCCTCTCCAAGTTCTCCACTGCCTTAACCGGGTATTGAACTCACATTCTTTTGGGACCTGTTACTCGATCTAACTAACACAAGGCACAGTGAATAAAGACATTCCAAACACCTGAAGAAGGCCGGAGCGTACAACGGCTGAAAAGTTGTAATACATATGGCGACAAAGATGAGGACAATAGTCCGAATAATGTAAATAGTGCACATAATAACGCATCTCAGAAATGTAGACAAATTTTTAAAAATTCAAAGAAAACAGTTAAATTTAAAACATTATTTAAAAGAAATACACATATAAATTGAACTCAAACTAAAATAAAATGGATAATAGTTATATTATTTTTAAAAATTCAACCACAATAACAACATTTGTTCACTTTCGTTTTTTAGACAATAAATTACATCACATAGCCATAGTTCCACTTTCAGTTAGTCTAAAGCATATTTATGAGCGTTTTTAAATTTAGAAATTCAGAAAAACTAACGATATTTTTACTTCTATTTATAAATACTTGTTGCAAAATGAAATCCGTAAATTTGCCATCAAAAGAGGAAACGCGTCGACTACAAAAAGTTTTCCTTTTATCTATCTCTCACTATCTCTCTCTCTCTCTCTCTCTCTATATATATATATATATATATATATATATATATATATATATATAGATAGATAGATAGATAGATAGATAGATATTTATTTAAATAAATTTTTATCTATAAAAATAATGTGTGAACAGAATATATATATATATATATATATATATATATATATATATATATATATATATATGTAAATTTTATTATAAAAGATTATAAACATTATTATAAACAGAAAATATGTTAAATAATTGTCGGACTTAATCCATTTCATTATCTATCTATCTATCTATCTATCTATATATATATATATATATATATATATATATATATATATATATATATATATATATATATACTACTGAAGACTCGCTAAAAAAATGACCATACATAATGAAAAAACGCCCAAATTTTAATAAAAAGACAGGCTTTATCGTCAAAATCTTTTTATTAAGAGAAAAAGATCAAATGATTTTTTTTGTAAAAAAGTATTTTTTATAAATATGTGTTCTAGAACCATGTTGGTCCCAAACTTGTTTTCCTGGAGTCAAACATGAAACCATGAATTTGTATTTAGGGAATTTGTCTGCCATTTTGCTATGAAAAAAAATTGATCCCAAAATTCTTGCAAAAATCAAATAATTACGAATTTTAATGGAACTTTCAGGACTTATTCAGAGATGAATGAAATTATTTTGTAAATGTTTATTTTTAGACAATCTTGGAAAAATACTTTATTTTTTAATCTGTTACCCTTTTCTCGCTTATTTAATTTTATGAAATTCCGAGAAATTATTTGTTGTCGAGCTTAACGTTTATATTAGACATAATGACAAGTCTTCGGAGAATTTAAATAATCAAATTTTGGGTGTCAAACAACAAAACAGTTAAAGAAAACTATCTCTGAATCGTAAAATAAAAAACAATAAAATTAAGAGGCAGAAGATTTAAATTGATTTTATAAATAAAATATATTATGGACACTATTGTCTTACAAAAAATATATTTCGATGAATAATGAATTTTTACACGATTTTTTTCATTTCTTTAAAATTTTAATTAAAATAATTTATAAAATTTTAAATCTTTTAAAATTTCATTTTAATTTTTAAGGGTCAAGTGATATTGTTATTAAACAAAAACTGTATTTACTAATCGTAAATGGAAAATATTACTACAATTCAGCGACCCTCAAAATTATTATTTTTTTAAATTCTGTGTATCAACGTGCCAATTTTTGTAAATATGGATGTCCATACACAGCACTATCAGAAATAAAAGCGGTAACTATAGCAAATTTAAAATTTATTGTTAATTTTCTAACATTTCCTGAACAAACATTTTCATAATACCTAAAATTCAATAAAATATTAGAATGCTTACAATATTTTTAATTTTTTAGCATTTCTGGGTAGTTATATATATATATTGTCATCCACATACATCCGCTTGTTTCGCTCTTTGATAGTTCATCTGTGTGGCTAGAGATCTGATTGCCTCAATCCGAGATCGGAACGTGACTGATTTGGTATCAGTCAGAGATTTTACCCCTAAGACTATGGCGCACGGCAATGAAGGTAAATTTAGACGTATTTACTTTTAAATAAAAATGCCAGTTATATATATAAACTACCCAGAAATTATATATATATATATATATATATATATATTTATATATATATATATTTTTTTTCTTTTAAGTCTCAAAGAAATGAGCATTTTTTTAGAAAAGCGCAGATTTGTAAACAGTGACTGCTACTGCTGATAATGCAAAGCTCTTCTATGAATCGAGCACTCTGAGTCACTGGCATGTTTATTCAAAATAAATAGGTAAAATTTCAACTTTCTCTCCGCCGAGAGCCGATAGGAAGGGGAAAAATCCCCGACTGATACCAAATCAGTCGTGTTTCGATCCTGGCTTGATGCGATCGGATGTCTAAACACACTGATGAGCTGTAATACAGAAAACAGTCTGTCTGTGATGACAATATATATATATATATATATATATATATATATATATATATATATATATTTTAAAAGGCGTTTTGCGTTGTATGCGTCATGTTATTCTATTACAATTATCTCCCTCTTAGATAAATTAACCAAACATCAGGATGTCGATAAATGTGGCAATATTTCATAAAAACACCCACCTTCATTTTCTGCAATATATTAAGCTAAAACTAAGTAATATTTGTTTCAATTCAGATTAATTAAACTATAAAACAGCTCAAATAAAGTTTAGGAAAAGTATACTTTATTTTTGAAAGATTTTTTAATAAGGAGATTTATGTTGTACTATAGATTTTTCAATATGGCCGATTTTATCGCGTTTACTGGCAATGAGAAAATAAATCAAATTTAAATTCGGTTTGAAATACAGTGCATTATTTTGAACCAGCGTCTCCTTCGCATCACCGACTGGTTCTCAGCGCAGAGACATGGCCGTCACGTAATTCAAACCACTGGACCAAGATGAATCTCCTCCTCGTGTCTTCATCGAATCCGACGGACAGTCGATGATAATGTCTGGGCTTTTTAGACTGATCCCGCATAGAGGCCTATGTCTAGTCTAGCTTGTAAATGTGTCTTCTTTTCCTCTCCTAATTCTTCCTAAAACTCTGCCTTTTCAGGTACAATGTCCACGACTCTGAAATTAATTGGCTCACCCACCACAATTTATGAATGTGCGTCCGGGTCTAATGGTAGCACCCTCTACTCAGGTTCGAATCCTACCGGAGGGCGTAAATTTTTATTTAATAAGATTTCCCAAACACAGACCGGTAGACGAAAATAAATATATTATTTAATAAATAAACGTAGCGTTTACTAACATACGAGTATCCACTAAAAATAACGTAATCCTAAAAGGAGCACACTGATATAGCACATTGGAATAAAATTATTGCTCAATGCCATTTTTTGTTCCAAAATATATGTTTGTTTACGTTGATTTGAACTGTGATCTCTGGCAAGAGTGAAAAATACAAAACTACTTCAGCTACAAGGCAAACATAGCTGTAATATTAGTTAATTATGTGATTAAATATACGGTTTTATCAGAATCAAACTTAGGGTCGGGGTTTGAGAATATGTGGCAGGCAACATTTAAATATGACGACGAGAAACCATGAAATGAAAATACGGCTTGTCAAATTTGTCATCGACACTGTCACTTCCATTTAGGCTTTTAATTATCTTCAGAACCCGACCAGTCAACACGTTGGATAAGATTGTCACTGCAGACCATGGCCCTATCGGATGGATATTTCGAGCAGCTAATGGCGTAAGGAGATTAGCAAGTAACAAAATGATTATAGGCGCGGAAAATGGAATCGAAGGGCAGAGTTCAAATCTCGGGATAGGCTGTTCACTTTCGCATAAATAACCTTGGGGAAGCCCGGAATGAGTCTCTTCTATTCTCAGCTATGAGTTATTTAGTAGGGTAGACTGGATTCTCTTGTTTTAGTTGGCAACCGATCTTAGAGAAAGAAAAACACCAAACCGCGTAGAATGGAAGCCACTCTACTATATTTTTCCAAGAATACACAGCAATTCACATATAATAAAGAAACGTGGGGAGAGCCATAACCGCCCAAGTCATAGAGGTTTATTGCATTAAAAAGACACAAAACTTTGTGGCTATCGTGATTTGTATCATAGATATGAATAGATAGAAAAAAACCGTGTATACGGGGTCGACGGGAAATTTTTGACCGAGACCCATGGCTCGGATTCGCCCCACATAAAAATTAGCTTTGTGCAGCATTCTACCTCGAGGAGAGGTTTGATAAATACCGAACTGCATCAAAAACCAGGATTTTGAATCCTGATTTTCACCAGGCAAGCTGTCCTTTCCACTTTGAAACCGGTTTGCTTAATTACAAGTTGCAAAGTGGCCTACATTGAAAACTCAGTGCTATTAAAAATTTAAATCAACATTTTTTTCTCATTAATAGACCGAGTTAATTTCTAAAGAAGTGATGGCTTTTTTATTTATCAATCCGACAGATTTCCATCACTTAAACGTTATTTTTAGTGGATACCCATAAATCCATCACTTCTTTAAAAATTGCTTTGTTTACTTATGTTGTAGAGTCGTTTAACAGTGGAGGCTTGTATTTGTACTAAATCGGTCCTAAAATAGGTTCGACGTACAAAACGTTAGGAACTTGATATAATAGGTAATGATGCAGAGAAATCTAGTTGTGGTGGCTGATACTTCTAGTATCCGACTAACGGTCGTCCGACATCGACTGACTGACCAACTCGATATTTAGTCACCCCCCCCCACGAGGGCATCATGTGGCACAAGGCCGGTTTAATGTGGGATCTCCGAGCCCGTGGGCTCGGCCAAATATATTCCCATTGAACCCGTATAAACGGGTTCAGGGTCGGTTTACCTCCCCGAAATAGACATCGCCCTTCGGCGTAGCCTTTTCGGGTTCCTCCCCGCCCGAAGGCAGAGAGTTCAACCGATCAGCCAGTCGACTGACTGACCAACTCACTGAGCGACTGCTACTACTACTCCTACTTATTATAGATGGGAGAGTCTATTAACAATAGAATAGGTGTGTTCCACTATAACAACTTAGGATCTGAAACTGACCAGATATGAACGTTTCGTGAAGCTGGGAAAGAGTTGCGTTTATAAGGCATTATTCGACTTTGCCTGATTGTAACGAACTCCGTGACTGAGTCAGCCCAGGGCACATCGGCTCTAACGACTGTTTCTTCTGCAAAGAGTGCGCAGGTTCGAATTCTGCCAAAAAGCGCATTTTTTATTTAATAGGATTTCTGAAATATTCAGTCCGGTAGACGAAAATAAATAAATTTGCTGTTTAATAAATAAAATGGAACGTCTACTCAAATATGGGTAACCACTAAAATAACGTTTAAATGATAAAAAAAAGATAAAGTTAATCAAGATTATTTTAAAAATTAGCTCCAAGTTGCAAAATTTTAAATAAAATTTAGTAGCTCATGGCTTTAAAAGTAGGCCATTTTGCCGACCCTGTTTTATCGAGTAGAGAAATATATAAAATCTACTCTAGCTATAAGTGGTGGGGTCTATTTAATACACGGTTGTAAAAGAAAAGTGATCCATCACTTAATATAAATTTGTTTGTTACTCAAATATTGATGAACATCTCATTGTTGGGGCAATAGCGAGGCTAGTTTGGTTGAACGTTACAAACGAGTAGTGAGTTCGATCCTTACTGGTTGCCCCCATAGAAAAAATTCAACAGTGTTGAGATGTCGTCAAATCAACCGGCCTAACCCACCCCAAATATTGATGATCTAAAACCATAGTTGCCGGGTATTACTACAAGAAGTGAAGTGAGCTACATTTGAAAACTCAGCGCTACTAAATGTTCAACTGACTTTCTTCTCATTCGTGGTCTTATTTTAAAAGTAGACCCAATAAAGTTACAGTTAGGGAAATCCAAAATGTTACTGTGTTAGAATTTCAAATCTTACCCCGAATCTGACAGTCCAGCTGAGATAAGACAACTCATCGTCCGGTTCACACTCCTCCCTGGTCTTCTGAACAGGAGTATAGGTTTATGTCATGTTTTCTCTTTAAGTTCTTGATTCCTTCTGAAGTCTACTTTAACTCTATACTTCTAACGTTTCCGACTGAGCTTTTATTCACTAATTTTTTTCTTCTCTCTCAATAGAATTAGACAGGTTTGCTTATCGCCCGGTTCACACTCCTTTTTAGTCTTTTGAACATGAATTGAGGTTTATCGCCTATTTCCTTTTTAGGACTGTGTTTCCAGTTCTTTCAAAAGTCTATTTCAACTCTCTACTTCTAACATCTTTGCCTGAACTCTGAAATGTTATTTTTTTTTCCTCAATAGGATAAGATAGGTTTGCTTATCACCCAGTTCACACTCTTCCACAGTTTTTTGAACAGGAGTAGAGGTTTATCCCTTGATTCCTGTTTAGGATTGGGTTTCTGGTCCCTCCTAAAGTCTACTTCAACTCTATAATTCTAACGTCTCTGCCTAAACTCTGAAATTTTATTTATTATTTTTTTCTTTAGTAGAATACGATAGGTTTGCTTATCACCCTGTTCACACTCTTCCCCGGTCTTTTGAATAAGAGTAGAGATTTATCCCTTGTTTCCTGTTTAGATTTGTGTTTCCGGTTCCTTCTAAAGTATTTTCATTCTCTTTCATTCTTAGTAACCCCTTGCGTCTTAGTGGCATTCTTGCCTTGCTTGGGGTGAATTAATTGTAAATGTCGCCGCCCCGATACTTCGTTTCTTAGGTTTGCGTCCTAACTGAATCATAACACACACTTGCTCATCTCACAACAGTCACAACCTGTAAATGTCGTCGCCCCGATACTTACTTTATTAGGTTTGCGTCCTAACTGAATCATAACACACACTTGCTCATCTCACAACAGTCACAACCTGTAAATGTCGTCGCCCCGATAATTCCTTTATTAGGTTTGCGTCCTAACTGATTTAATTTATGACGCACTAAACGTGATTATTTATGGCCTGCTTTGTGTCTTACATAGTTGCATATTTTCCACTGAAGCACGTGGTTGGAGGACTAGCTCAACAAAATCAGCCTTCTGTTATTTGGCCTTGTACTTGGCTAATCTGAGCATAGTAAACATCGACTGTTTTAGGAGTGAGAATTAAAAACGATTTTCCAATGACTCTGTGTACTCTTTTTATTGACAGCGCCTCCCTCGTTTTATTTACGGGTATTTAAGATTTGGTTTAAAGAGGTGGGTTACGGAATTCTTTAATGATAAAAGTTAAAACCGAATTGTTGATGACAGAAGACTTGTATCAAATTCCATGTCAGATTGAAATTTTAGGTGGGAATTCGCCCCAAGAATGTGAGAGTAAATTTCTCAATGGGTTGCGTCGATAAAAACAATTAAAATGCCATATCTACAACGAGCAATGCAAGTGCATTTCTTATATAAAGCTCAAAGTGTGTGTGTGTGTATCTGTTTGCTCGAAACATTGAACTTTAATTAAATATATAAAGGCCATTGTTTGTTCATGTGTTCGTATATTACGTAAAACTAGGACATCATAATAGTAGATATTATTATTATTTATATATTATATAGTATATGTAGTATAATATATAGTATATGTTTTATATATTTTATATTATTTATTATTATCTTATATTATCTTATTATATATTATATTATTAATATTTATTATTATTTATATATTATATTATTTATATATTATATATTTATTATATTATATATTATTATATAATATTATATAATATTATTATATATATTATTATATAATATTATATAACATTATTATTATATATATTATTATTTATACATTATATTATTTATATATTATATATATTATATTATATATTATTATATAATATTACATAAAATTATTATATATATTATTATTTATATATTACATTATTTATATTATATATATATATTATATTATATATTATTATATAATATTACCTAAAATTATTATTTATATTATTATTATTTTTTTTTGTTATTTATATTATATATGTATATTATATTATATATTATTATATAAGATTACCTAATATTATTATGTATTTTATTATTTATATATTATATTATTTATATATGATATATATTATTATATTATATATTTTTATATATTATATAATATTATTATTATATATTTTTATTTATATATTATATTATTATATTGTTTATTATTATCTTATATCGTCTTATTATTATATATTATTTATCTTATTAGTTCTCATTATTTTCTTATATTTATTGTTTTTCATTGGTCACAGTGACGGATCTACTATAGGACAAATGAAGATTAAAGTTCGAGGTTATTAATCCAGGATTTTTCCCCTGAAGCACCTTTTTTCATGAGTGTATTTTTTCACAAAATGGATGAGATTTTTTTGTTTGTTATTAACACTTCTTTGAACTTTGTTAGTGATATAATCATAAACCAATGGATTGAAGTAGTTAACATTGGCCTTAAAATAAACATTTGCCTTAAAATAAACATTTGCCTTAAAATACGCTCTAATATCCAATTCGCATAGTTTCAAAATTCCTCTGTAATTGGTCAGATTTGAAGATTTTCTTGGTGGCTTGCAGCGCCCGAACCCCAATCTGTATGGGTTCGTTGAGCTTGGCAGAATCTATTCATGGTCTACATTTTGGCAGTTGTTTCCTCGAATCTATAAACTTCAGGTCCACCAAAATGTATGTTCACTACTGAGTGGTCCGTGTATTGATGAAGAAGAGGTTTTGCTGATGACTTAGCTATTCATAGTTGGTGTAAGAACGATTTTTAAACCAACAAAAAAAAGCAACATCCTTAAGCATTCCAAGAAACAGGAGACAAGATAAACCATTCCAAGACTGAAACTCTGATCCGGAATTGGTTTATATAACACATATCCTGAATCTATTATAAAAAATCAAAATGTGGAATGAACACACTCTGAACTGTGAACAAACTGCGAATACACCACTATATGGATCAATTATAACAAATAGATTCGTATTTTACGGTTTGTCAACCCTTTGCGAGTTATTTAAAGTCAGAAAATATTTTTAGATTCTAAGAATTTTTTTTTTTTGAGATAATAAATGTTATGGTAATTTAGCCACGCTCTAGAAGAATCCTCAACAGAATGAAGAAAGCGCTTGACGGCCGTTTTTTCCTATTTTGGGACTCATCAGTAGTGCACATCCACTACCGAGAATCGTACCCGGTCTGTCATATATATATATATATATATATATATATAATTATTTTCAAATTAACTATATTTATAGGGGAGAAAGGTGTTCATTATCAGAGATAGTGCGTTTTAAAATATAAACGGTATAGTCGTAGGGGTCAGCTTCGAAGTAATTTTCGGTTTCACATCTCAGACAATTTTTAGACCATCACAAGCATGTAATGAAAATCTCTTGAAGCGTGAAATTGACAGTCACCATGTTGTGTTTATTCCTGTGTCCACACTCTCTATATGTTTTGCGTTGTATTGTATTATGTTGTGTGTGTGTGTATTTTTACTACAAACGTATTTTATTTTAACTGACTTGAAATTTTACTTGAATGGAAGTTTAAAATATTTCTGCTACAACTTCTCGCATTTCAGGTTAAAATGCTAAGGTAATAAAATAACAAATTTTAACTTTTGACGTCAGTGCTTTCGCCTTGCCAACCGGATGTTTACTTGATATCGGCGAATTTCTGGCGAGAGTTTCCTGAAATATGTTTTATATGCCATAAAATATGGCGTTTGTTTGAAAAAATATTAATTTTTTTATTCTGCTTCCCTCAAAAACTGTCAGATGCAAAAAAGCATGTCATAAATTAAACCCAAGGTTAAAAACCACAGCTCGACGTCTACACAGAATCGACTTATATACAAGTATTTTCTTTTTAATGTCGTGTCCGTTTAAGATGTAGATGGCCACGGCACTCTACACCCTTGTGTAAATTAATTATGCAGGAAGATGGGGAGGGCCATGATCACCTACACCCTTGTGCAAATTAATTGAAACAAAACGAATAATTCTGTTATTATTTACTTATACGTATTTTCCCAATGAAACATGACCCAGTGCACATGTTAGTTCTTCGTATGTCGATTCCAAGAAGTCGTTCCTTGCAGATTAACCACAGATTCTCGATCGGATTTAAATCAGAAGAGTACTTTGATTTGCTCACTGGTAATTGTTCTCGTGAGCTTTGACACCAAGATCTCATTTTACCGCTGAAATGGTTAGATGTAACCGTAAGTTCTATGCTAACAGTTTCTTCTATGGCACTTTTCGCTCGTGGAACGTCTTCTTAATTCTAGTTCTTTACTGTTTGCTATCATTAATAATGTTTTCCTTTTTCTCATATTCTATCATAAACCAGAAAAAATGTGTCTTACGCCTTAGTCGCTTTATTGCCTTGCTTGTAGATGGTTAACTTAATATATATGTATATATATATATATATATATATATATAATAATGATTCTTCATTTGAAATTAATTTGTATCAAGAAAAGAAAAAATTTCTCGGAAAAAAAAAAATGAAAATGCTTAAAATTTTATGAGATATGGGACTGAAGATAACCCTTTTCAAAGCAGAAACTATGATCTGGAATTAGAATGAAAACAGTGATGATAACAAAGAAAAAAATGATTTACCACAACACAGAGCTAAATCACAAACAAATATTTAATTTACTAAAACAGAACATAAAATATATACAGGATAAACAATTGTGGCTTACAAAACAGAAAACACAGAGTTACTTTATCTGTTACGAGGAAGAAGGAAAGGAATCAAATATCTTTATCACTTTAGGGCTAGTGAAAGAATCTAAGTGCTATATTTGGAAATCCACAAAGGTGTGTAAATAAATATTAATTTTTAGTTTGGTCAATGAAAATTAAACAAAATTCTATTTTCCAAATTTGTTCCATGAAATTCTCTTTTGGTTTTTTTTTTGGTCGGCAACTTTTTATAGAATTCTTTCGGCTGGATATAATAGTCCTTGAATCAAAAGCCGGAGTTGATACTGACAGCAATTTGTTTTCACCAACTGACAACCCTTTTCCAAAATCCCATTTTTTAATCTAACACCTAATTTGCATATTTTTAGATGTTTCTCGAATCATCTAGATTTTTCTCGAATATACTAGAATGATCTAGAATCTTCCAAACATTCTATTTCTAATTTTTCTATTTTACAACTACTTCATGAATGAAAACTTTTTTGTAATAACAAGTAGAACTCAGTGGAATCCTTCTTATAGAAATGCATCCTTGAGTAACAATTATTATCCTGAATCCATCATAAAAATTCAGGATATCGTATTAATAAATACGAAACATTTGAAATACCTCGGTGTATGGATCAGGTAAAACAAATTGAAGGAAATTGATCATAGAATAGGCTGTGTTATGGGTAGTTTTACCCAACATCACAGATTGTATCAAAACCAAAACACTAACCTAAAAACTCGAGTCTTGTTCTTAAATAGTCTTATCAGGTCGAGACTTTTATATGAATGCTATGCATGGCGCCAAACCTGTTCAGAAATATCTGTCAGCCGTATAAAACCACTTTCTAAGGTCAATGGTTAAATATGGTTTCGAGCGAGTGAAGCCTATGGGTCTTGATGGACTCTATGGTTCTTTGAATATTGTAAACTGGCGCTACAGAATCACAAACAAAGAACTGTGCGAAATAACAGAAACCACACCACTTGAGGATTACCAACAGCAGCAAGAACTAAAATGGATAGCACATTCAGCTTGAAGAGAAAATAATGACATAATCAAAATGATAACTGTCTATATTTCTAAGACGAGGTATTATGTACACTATTTACATCGTTCGGACTATCGTCCTCATCATCGTTGCCATATTTATCACAACGTTTCGGCCGCTGTACGCTCCGGCCTTCTTCAGGTGGTTACAAGAGGAGGACAACACCACTCAGAAAACAGTCTGCCTGCCTTATGTGAAGGGGTTATCGGAGAAAATACAAAAGATCTGCGGTCTATATAAAATCAGGACAACCTTCAAAAGCTTGACGACACTTCGCAGATACCTCTCCCGAGTAAGACCCCACCCATAGAGGAGAATATGACTAAAGACTGTGTTTACGCCATCCCATGCAGTGGTGTAAAGAAATATAATGGGGAGACAGGCCGCCCCCTTAAAGTAAGACTTCATGAACACCAAAAAGCTGTAACACGAGGGGAAGTAAAAGATCAGGCGTGGCTGACCACATATGGCGAGAGAAGGGAGATCATCGCCTTCTTTGGGATCAGGTTGAAATCATAGACAAAAACATTTTTGGAAAATTCGTAAACTTAAGGAATCAGCACATATGCTAGGCCACAA
Source organism: Acanthosepion pharaonis (assembly GCA_903632075.3). Classification (NCBI taxonomy): domain Eukaryota; kingdom Metazoa; phylum Mollusca; class Cephalopoda; order Sepiida; family Sepiidae; genus Acanthosepion; species Acanthosepion pharaonis. The sequence goes on along the minus strand of CAHIKZ030001656.1, from coordinate 175,439 downwards.
AAATCTCCTGAGCCAACCAAGCATAGAAATGAATACAATATGGGAACCAGTAATAAGGAGTGCCAGAGAAAACGATAATAACAACAAAAATTTCAATATGAGCTCTGGTAAAAAAAAATGCAATGATAACAGCAAAAATTGCGATGTGAGCACTGGTAAAAATGGTTGCTGAAGACATTAGGTTTATAAGTCCCAGAAATTCATACACAGCTGTCCTCAAGTATATATGGCACAGTGGATAAAGGCGTTAGTTAGATCCAGTGACAGGACCCAAAGAGTACCTGGTTAAGGCGGTGGAGAAATTGGAGAATTAACAGGAGATAGCTGACATCCATTAGACATGGAACAGTCTTCCCAGCGAGCGAAATAAAGGGTTCAGTTCGATATTCCAACCCCCTAAAGAAAGTCGAAAAGTTATGGCAAAAAAGATGAGGAGGATAGTCCGAACAATGTAAATAGTGTCCATCAATTTTGCCGACTGGACTTGAGAAAGAGAAAGTTTGTTGCTAGTATAGTATGATATTTACTGACCATTTTCTACTATAGTATGATATCTACCGCCCATTTTCTACTATGGTATGATATTTAACTGTTAGAAGTATTAGGGATTAGGATTAGGATTAGGAACTTAGGGCTAAACGTAGTATTAAAAATTATTAACAATTTTTATCCAAAAAAAATTTTAAAAATCATCAAATAGTGATTTTGATGTAAACTGATTTGATGTCATTTAAAAAAAAACAGCAAATAAGTCATCGTTTTTCCTGAGCATTTTCCAGCATTAATGAGTGCATTTTCATTTACGGTAGGTCGTAAATGCCTCGGAATATATCAGACTATAGTAAAACCGAAAGATTTTATATATTTCAGCCGATAACAGTACTGGCTGCTTGCTCTATGAATGCTAAATGTTTCCTTGTGGGGAAATAGCTTATATTACCGGTAGCATTACCATATAACTTCAGGGTTTTACTCTTCGTTGAGATTACATTTGGGGTTAGACCAATCATGATTCGCAAGATGTGATTCTAGAATATTTCTACTTTCTTAAATACTCTTATACCCAGGCCAGTAGATCTTAGCTTTGATATTCCAGGGAATACGCGAGCATGTTAGGAGGGATTTCATTTTTTTCAAACGTTGCCAACCAAAAACTAATCTGTGTTGAGTAGTAACTGGAAGTAATTCGAAGATGAAATTTGTGGCCAAGACAATAACACAAATTCAGTTCCTTGTTGAATTGGTTTTCCGTGGACTATCATTATTATGAATTGGTTTTCCGTAGACTATCATTATTATGAATCAATTATTTAGACTGAAAAAGTTAAGCAAAGAGAAAATGCCACTTTAGAAAATGCCACAGATAGTTTTAACGACTGTTATGTCGGCGGCAAACTTTTTTTTTTGTCACCCAAGGAGTCTTCAAAATCGAAACGAGGCGAAGCAGACAAAAAGAATTTGTTTCCTTCGCAGTCTTGGTATTAGATTAAAGATTTGGAAAGACCTTTTCGAAGTGAGTTGGTAGCATAAGTTTAGCTGACATATTTAGGTAATAATGGCAATCTCTTCAATTTTACATACCCAGAATGTTTTTATTTTAGTCGAATCCAAGACATCGGGGAAGATTGGGGGAGGACTTTTTTTAACCTTACCCCTACCCTTGAAAACAGTGTTAATGGGAATCTCCACCGCCTTAACCGGGTATTGGACTCACACTATTTAGGTCCTGTCACTGGATCTAACTAACGTCTTTATCCACTGTGCCTTGTGTTAGTTAGATCCAGTGACAGGACCCAAAGAGTGTGAGTTCAATACCTGGTTAAGGCGGTGGAGAACTTGGAGAGGGGAATTAACAGGATATAATTGACAAATGATATCCATTAATCATGGCACGTGGAACTAGAACAGTCTACTCCAGTGAGCGAAATAAAGTGTTCAATTCGACATTCCAACCACCCGAAGAAGACAGGAGCGTACAACGGCCGAAACATTGTAATAATAGACCGAATAATGTAAATAGTGTAAGGTCTAAGGAATACTAATCTACGAAAATTCTCGCCACCCGCCATTCCCTATTTTTACGAGAAGGTCAGTTAATTAAGCAAATGAAATTCGGTAATCCTTCATTTAAGCGGCGTAAAAACTGTCAAAGTTTTGCTTCACTTAAATGCAATGGCGGAACTACATTTTTGAGGCCCTGAAGCTTCAACAGATATTTGGGGGGGGTCCTTTGTAACCAGCAACAATAGATTCGAGGATCTAACTACCAAAATGTAGACTATGAATAGATTCTGGCGAGCTTAACGAACCCGTGCATCTGGGTGTTGGGGCACTGCAAAGAAAATTTTAAAATTTAACCAATCACAAGGGAATTTTGAGGCCATATGAAATAGGTGTTAGAGAATATATATTCCGAGGTCTACATTAGTTACTTCAAACCATTGGCTTATGATTCTATCTCTAAAATGACTTTATTTTAAATGACCTTATTTGTTGAAAAATTCCATCATTAAAAACAAAATTGTTTCGTGAGTCCCTCTGGGGTTTAAATACCCTGAAGCTTAAGCTTCATTAGCACAAAATAAACTGTCATTTTATATCTTTAAATGTTTTAATTTTATAATGTTCTTTGTTTAAGATAATTTAATGTCATGTCGTAGACCAAATACAAAACAGTCAAGCATCGATCCGAATGAATTATTATCACGAGAAGATATTTAGCAAGATCAGTGCTTATTGGAGCTCGACTATTATCTTAGGGAGCCTTGTATAGCACAATGACGATTCATTCGAAACAACAGTAGTCCGCCATTACTCGTTGTAATAATGTTTTATTGCAATAAAAGTATATGCCCTGGTGTGGTTTAATTTTACGCCGCTTAAATGAAGAATTGTTTGAAATCCTTTATGAATTATGCAATAACTTCAAGAATCTTCAGTATCTGTCTATAGTTGTGAGATGTGGTATTATGCACACTACTTACATTATTCGGACTATTGCCCTCATCTTCGTAACCATATTTATTACAATGTTTCGGCCTTTCAGTATCTGTCTATATTTCTGAGATGAGGTATTATGTACACTATTTACATTATTCGGACTATTGCCCTCATCTTTGTCGCCATATTTATTACAATGTTTCGGCCTTTCAGTATCTGTCTATATTTCTGAGATGAGGTATTATGTACACTATTTACATTATTCGGACTATTGCCCTCATCTTTGTCGCCATATTTATTACAACGTTTCGGCCTTTCAGTATCTGTCTATATTTCTGAGATGAGGTATTATGTACACTATTTACATTATTCGGACTATTGCCCTCATCTTTGTCGCCATATTTATTACAACGTTTCGGCCTTTCAGTATCTGTCTATATTTCTGAGATGAGGTATTATGTACATTATTTACATTATTCGGACTATTGCCCTCATCTTTGTCGCCATATTTATTACAACGTTTCGGCCTTTCAAGCAGTATCTGTCTATATTTCTGAGATGAGGTATTATGTACAAAATTACATTATTCAAACTATTGCCCTTCTTTGTCGCCATTTTATTACAACATTTTTAACCACCTGTCTATAGAATGGCCGGAAACTATTTACATTATTCGGATATTGTCCTTATTTTGTCGCCATATTAATTACAACGTTTCGATTTTCAACATTCCAACCACCTGAAGAAGGCTTGAGCGTTGTAATAAATATGGCGACAAAGATGAGGACAATAGTCCGAATAATGTGAATAGTGTTGCTTGTCTAATATTTTTTCTATCCAATTCTCTTAAAATTTCAAAAACTTAATAAGTTATTTAAATCTGCAATAGCAAATTCAATGAAACTTTTAAACGATTTAATATTTCTTATATCAATTGCCCACAAATTGCTCAAGATTTACCTTAACACTTAGTCAGTTTGTGACACAGGGTCGGTTTTATCGTGGAGACCCGAGTGTTTCCACTCAGCCGCTGTTCATCGCTTGTCTGAGCTAGAGTCATAGCCGGCCATACCACCACTATGTAACAGACGTTATGCAACGGTGGTGGGGACGCAAGAGTGAGGGGAGAGAAATCCTTCGGCATGGAACAGATACTACAGCTGCAGTATCTATTCCGACCGGGGAAAAAAAACCCTCTCCTCCTCTGCCGATTCCTCCAGAAGAATCCGGCATTGTGGGAGGGAAATTGCTCTGGCCAATTACCTTTGTGAACCCAATTTTATCCAAAATTGAAGTTTATTTGGGCAGTAAACGTTACAGGATACAGATTTTAAAATAAAATTGAGGAATAAAAGTGTACGGAGGAAAGGCATCAGCAATTTATTTCTCTTCAATCACCTAAACCAAAGATTGCCTGATAATTTAGAAATACTAAATGTAACAACTTTTCTGACTCCTCTGGATCGATGTATTCTACAAGACTGACCGTTGGTCCTTTTCTAGTCCAGTATTACAGGTTCAATGAAAGTCTCCGGTTTATAATGTCGATTCAATTCCACTTTCCAACCACGTTTTGATTTTTTTTTATCCTGGAGAGCAATTAACAAATCGTAGATCCCGGAAGATTCAGCTGGTCTACCTTCAAATTCGTTGGGCCGAGGACCGGGCCAAGCAGAAAAATCAAATATGAACAAGTCGATTCGAGTCCAAAGAAAAAATTATGTAGATGTATATAAGGAATTACAAGAAAGTAGTGTATATGAAATAAAGTCCAGAAAAAAAAAAAAAAAAAACAAGAAATAATGCAAATAATTCTGAAAGGAGAGTAGTTTTCGAGTAATTATTTCACTATTAGGATATTAGAGGGTTCACTGGCAGTATTACGCCAATATTGCAGATAACTTGAGCACACTTCCTCCCTTATTACAGCAGCAAGCGGATGCTTTCACTCTCACTGCTTCTCTCTATCCCCCTTCTCTCTCTCTCTCTCTATCTCTGTCTCTCTCTGGTCGACTGCTTGTAAACCTACTTCACCCAACTCTAATTCCAACTTCATCTTCCACTTCTACTTCGATTCTTTGTTTTCGCACAAGCACGCGTTTAAATAAACGCGGTGGTAGCGACAAGAGCCTGGGGTGTTGGTAAATTTAGAATACAACCTGATTACTAGCCTCTCCCCCTTCAGGATTAAATGAACAGTCTCTTCTTCTCAATTGGTATTCCATAGTTCATATAAACACTATTGTTTTGACATTTTATATTAATAATTCTGACGAAGCACAGATTCTCTGGGCACAAACTTCTCCACAGATTACTTTTCTCATCTATAAACAAAATTCTATATTACTATAATTATTAATATTTCAAGGATGACCATTGCTCTATGCCACATAAATACATTTACCAAATTTTTTAAAGAGCCCATTCTAAGTTTGCTCATAGGAATGTCGACATTCGAGGAGGTGATTTCTGTTGTTGTAATTCAGGGATCAAAACTGCATTTAATAGGGATTTTTCAAGCGTAGCTTAGATGTGGCACAATGTTAAAAGTATGGGGCACTCAGTGAGGATAGAACTCACTACTCAGTTGTAATTGTTCTAGCAAGACAAGCTTGTCAACCATTACACCGCTTCGAGGCGCCCAAAACTGCATTTAATAGACGAGAATAACAAAACCGACAGTAATAGTTTTTTTGTTGTTTTTTTTTTTTTGCTTTTTGTAGGGGTGAGGTATTACTATAAAGGGGATGTCCTCAGAAGTAATCCTTTCAAGGAGGTTACAGAATTTGTAATTTCAGTGTTAGTGCTTTCTAATTCAAATGCTGTGTGTCAAAGAATTTTTAGTGGTGTGAACATTGTTAAGCAAAATTAAGAAAACAAAACGTAACTGAATTTTTTGAAAATATTCTTAGCAACTAAATTGAAACGAAGAAGGCTCAAATTCCGCAAGAGAAACTGGAAACACATTGGCGCAACAAATTCTTACACATGCACAAATGATCCCTGTTGTAGGTCGACGTTTGAAGAGGTGATCCAATTTCCGGATAATTAAATCTGTTGGGAAGTGACATTATCCATAACTTGGAACTACTTAAATACAGTGGTCCACTTGTAATATATAGAAAAAAATTTTTTTTGATTTTGTTTTATGGTTGTACATTCGCTTTCTTTAGACTGTAGAATTAGATTTCTACATTCTCTGTTTTAAACTTGTTAAAAGAGGATCATAGCTAATTATTCTGAGTTTGTGCTGAACCCATTAAAATCGGCTCCAGAGTTCAGTATGATACAATGCTTTCTGATTGGTCCATAAATAATAATGCCATGTTTCTGCCTACGTCTGCACGGTTGACCTCGAATTGACCTGTTCAGAGTTCAACGCGCCAAAAATTGGTAAACATTCTCTCGAGCCCTCACGCGATCAAAAAAAATTCATAAATATGAAACTTCGACGTGACTTAGTGAGTCCTTAATCAACTCATCACACGAATCCATTAAACCCAACTTCCTCGCTTAAAAGTTAATTTTTATTAACATCAACACGGCTTGTAGAATTCAATTTCTTTTCAAAATCAACTCATCTAGTGACGAATTCAACCAAGACGAGATTCATAAGCCAACTCACTCAATATCTTAACAACATAAAGGAAATCGTAACTATATCAGTCAAAGCGAGACAACTCTACAGTAAAGTCAATCAATCTATTTCATTCAATTTCACCATCAGCATAAACTGTTTAATACCTTATCAGATCTATAGCTGAACACCTTTAATCACACAGCCAAGAACTCTAAAGTGTTTTTAAAAAATTTATTATATCATGTGTACTTGTTGTTATATAAAAATATTTTCTGTTAAAACAAATATTTGATTATTTTTCTTCTTGTTGTCTTTGTTGCATTTGATTTAGTAAAAATAGTAGAGGGTCAGGTTAATTTGTATTTTGTTACCGATACGAATTGGCTAACCCACTACAGGACCAATGATTCCGAATGTGGGGCGCATTCCCTATCGTTGGGACATGGTAATATTTTGGTGGGGCATGCGTAGGTTGTGCACCCTTCAATTTACTATACGTTGTTTGCATACATTCACTGCAGAATAGCTATCAGTGCAGGTATCATTGCGCAAACTGAGTGTGTCCACGTAAATCGGTCTCGTGCGCAGTAACTGAGACAAATTTAGACAAGAAAGATCAATTCCACGCTTAACTTTCCGCAGCAAACGTATGCAAACAACGCGAGTAATGGCTGCCGCCAACGACGTGAGTGAATCCCAAATTTCACTGTTGATAACTCTAAAACGGTAGATTTTATCAATTTTATCAAGCTAGATCCGAATGAAGCATGTACAATTACACATAAATGTAAGTATTTTAGAAAGTTTTAATGCAAACTGTGCGCGGGTGTTACACTGCAAATTAACCCCAAAACGTTTGCTTTTAAAATGTTGGAGTCAGGCACTATTTATTTTATTTTTTATACAATTTGCACTAATAATTTGTACTAATAATTTGTCCTAGAGTTTTAGTCTATAGTTATTTTATTTCAGAATTGGCCTTAAATAAATATAACTGTTTTAGTTACAAAGTGAACTGAAAGTGGAAACTATTTAACCGATTTTAGCCACTTTCTGAGAAAGTATTGACCCCAAATAATTTAAGCTGGCTACACGACCTCTAACTTAGTATCTCCTCAGTCCGAAGAGTAACATTTTGACTCCTTCATTTCTCATGATAATGGTGTTTACGTGACTGTGCCAATCTCCTCTCTTAAGAAACACGTGACAAGCAGTACTAAGTTACATGGTACCATCAGCAGAGAGAAATTACTGACCTGACTTACTGGTGATGAATGCAAACTATAGCAACCAGAATATGGACTCGCTTTGTCGATTCTGTTTTGAACACCGAGGCACATCATTTTTTTCCAACGAAAAAATACGATAAATTCTCCTACGAAAGCTTAGTCTGGCACAAGGTTACAAATATAGAGCACCCAGTGAAGATTGAGCTCACTAGATTAGTAATGGTCAGGATTGATGAGCGATTTAACTATTGTTGTATCGGCGGGACAGCTTAATCTAATATATAAAGTTCAATGTTTTTTGTGTGTCCGTTCGAATCTTGGAAAATTAATTAAAAATATAATGTTAATTGTCAGTTCGTGCATGGGGGGGTATGGGCTGTGCGTGGGGCGTGCATAAATCTCTGACATCAGATAAATACGGTTTTACGGAACGCCCATCTTGCAGAAGACATTTTTTTAACGTGGGAGTGCTACACATACATGGGACCAGAGGCCAAAACTGATCCTGTCCCCTCAGTATTTACCCTTCATGGGAGGCGCCTCCGATGCCCGGTAATGACTCTAGCACTTTTAAAAAAAAATTTTGGTAAAAACATTTATTTTTACATGTTAACTCCCACTTATTAAATTGTATGAAATCCCGAGAAATTCATTTTTGCAGCGTTTAATGTCTATATTAAAGTCAGGTTCTCCGGGAATTATTATTTTTTTTTTTTTTGTAACCAGTTACAGAAAATCTGCTTTAAATCGTGAAATAAAAAATGCAATAAAATTTAAAGCATTATTTAATTAAAAATTTTAAAACATTATTTAATTAGAAAAGCTTTTAATTGCTTTTATGAATAAGATATATTATGCACACTATTGTTTTAAGAAAAAATATTTATGAATTTTTACAAGAATTGTCTTCATTTTTTTAAAAATTTTAATTATAATAATTTATAAAGTTTTAAATCTTTTAAAATTCTGTATTAATTTGTACAGGTTAGGTGATATTGTTATTAAGTAAAAATCATAAATGGAAAAATTTATTACAATTCAGCGAACCCATAGCATTTTAAAAAAAATTCTGTATTTTTGTGTGGGGCGAAGTTGAGTGAGAGACGAACAAAACTCCTTGTAACACCAAAGATGAACAGACGGCAATGATTATGGCAGCATTCACCAACTTAAACAAAGATACTGTCCAGAAGAGTTGCAGAAGATTTCCAAGTCGTCTGGAGGCCGTGGTTGAGGCCGATGGCGATTTTATAGAATAAATTTACTCTTTAGTATTTGAAGATATTTTTGTGTAATTTTGATAAATATATCTGTTAAAAGAAGATTTTCATTTTTGCGTAATTTAGACGACAATTTATTCATCGCACCCTGTACATTCTAAAATCAAAAATGACCAACGCATTTTTATTGCTTTTATGAATAAAATACATTATGCACATTATTGTTTTAAGAAAAAATATTTATGAATTTTTACAAGATTTGTTTTCATTTTTTAAAATTTTAATTATAATAATTTATAAAGTTTTAAATCTTTTAAAATTCTGTATTAATTTGTACCGGTTAGGTGATATTCGCATTATTATTATATTTATGAATAAAATATATTATATATAAAAATATATATATATTATGAGCACTATTGTCTTAAGAAAAAAATATCTATGAATTTTTACAAGATTTGTTTTCATTTTTTTAAATTTTAATTATAATTTATAAAGTTTTAAATCTTTTAAAATTCTGTATTAATTTGTACAGGTTAGGTGATATTGTTATTCAGTAAAAACATAAATGGAAAAATTTATTAAAATTCAGCGAACCCATAGCATTTTAAAAGAAATTCTGTATTTTTGTGCGTGTGTAAACGTGCCGTTATTTGTAAATACGGACGTTCATACATGACGTTGTGAAAATAAGAGCGGTAAAAATATAATTTAACATTCGTTGATAATTTTCTAAGATTTCCTCAACAAGCGTCTTCATAAGTAAGACTATAAAACCAGAGTACATAAGATTCAATAAAATATTAGGTTACTTAGAATATTTCCTAAAGTTTTAAAAATAATCAACGATGTCGTAGTCTGCGGAAATTTATGGCCAGATGTTAGACGTGATGCGGTCGCATGACTGGGTTCTCTTTGTGTGTCGCATGGTACAGAGCCCTGTAGCCAGACATAGGGTCTTCCAGCAGCCATCTTCTTGATCCGGAGCAGCACTACCTTCTCAAGGAACTTGATGAAGGCCTCCACATTTAGTCTGGGGTCCTCACCAATAAATTCGGAAGTTCTTTTCTTACCAGAATGATTAGAGTGAGTTTTTCGAGCTATCGTACCTCCAGACTCTTCCAACTCTTTCCGAATTTCCTGCACTGTCCTCAGACTGACACCCAAACACTCTGAAATGTCCGTATTGAAGCCTCCGGCGCGAATGCCAATCAGTACAGCATGTCGTTTCCAAATTCCATTCTGCTCTTTTTTTTTCACACAGACGGTGCCCAACTGACCCAATTATACTGTACAGCTGACAAAATCAAAAACAAACAACGCGCATGCGCTAATTTAAAAATATAAATTGGCGGCAATTTAGCCATCGCAATCTGCATGTGATGTCACTTGAATGTGATGTTAATTCTAAATTCTAAATGTTCCTGATGTTACATAAATGCAGTACAGCATCTTTGATTGATTAGTATTTTTACGTCTTATCAACCTTTCGCAGTTTTTTTTTTTAAAGCCAGAAAAGATTTTTAGAACGTAAGACGTTTTGGGGGATAATAATAATTTACTGATACAAATCCTACTAATTGATCCATAGCTGGATGGGGAGAGGAGGTGAATTCATACCTTTCGCATGGGTGTTTGCGCGTAAGTGAATAAAAACAAACCTGACTGGAATTGGAACTCGGCTAGCACATTATGCATTCGAGGAATGTATTTTGTTTTGTTGATTGATTTCTTTTCTACAACTTATCAACTCTTTACAGGTTATTTAAAGCCACAAAATATCTTTTAAATTGTAAGAATTCGGGTCGAGGGAATAATAATAATTTAGTGATACGTTTTACTAATTAACCCATAGCTGGGGGAAAGAAGAGTTAGATTTATACATTTTCCAATGGTATTTGCGCATCAGTGAATATAACAAACCCGACTAGAATTGGAACTCGGCTCTCCGATTAACAATCCTGAGCCATTATTCATTACACCACCCGCACATCCAATTTGACTTTCCTAAGCGGTCACACATTAAGTTACTGACTAGACGAGGAATTTAAATTCATTTAAGAATGTATGTTCCAAAATTGGTGATTATTGTTTTAACTTAATATGAATTGCTTATAAAAAAATTTAACGTGAACTGATTCATTTCCTTCAAATATTTTAAATCATTTCAACCGAAACAAGACAATAAATCCACTAAGACGCAAGGGGTTACTGAGTGTGAAAGAAACTAAGAGAAAACAATAAAAGAACAAAATTCAAATAGACAGAAGATGATAATTGACGTCGCATTTTGAAGATCATAGTTGATGGAAAATCACGAAAGCGAAGCGTCCTGGGTATGACGATAAACTACATCCGGCGCCCTGGGTATGACGATAAACTACATCCGGCGTCCTGGGTATGACGATAAACTACCTCCGGCGCCCTGGGTATGACGATAAACTACATCCGGCGTCCTGGGTATGACGATAAACTACATCCGGCGCCCTGGGTATGACGATAAACTACATCCGGCGTCCTGGGTATGACGATAAACTACCTCCGACGGCAGGGTATGACGATAAACTACATCCGGCGCCCTGGGTATGACGATAAACTACCTCCGGCGCCCTGGGTATGACGATAAACTACATCCGGCGTCCTGGGTATGACGATAAACTACATCCGGCGTCCTGGGTAAGACGATAAACTACATCCAACAGCAAGGCCTCTGATCAGGAGGTTTTGAGGAGCGTGGAAGCACCTCTTAATTGCTGATGTTCCCAGGTCCACCCTAACCTGGGGTGGTAGCACCTGTTAGGGGTCCTAGCTATGGGCAAATAGTTAACCCACAAACTGGGGTCAAAACAGTATGAAAGTGTAAAAGTAGGTTTAAGACCAGAAATACTTTGTAAAAAATTATTACCATCTATACATTTTTGAAGAAAAAATATTGCCTGAAATAGAATTTAGGAGAAAAAATATTGCCAGCAATAAAATTGTCGCCATTAAATAACCCATTGTGGTTGATATGCCGTAAAACAAAACAAGACAAAACAAGGAAAGCGAAAGATAAGTTCCACATGTGAGAGATGTGAGAGATGTGAGAGAAGAAAACATTAGAATAAAACTTCAGGTTACATTTAGCAATTTCAAGTGGATAAAAACTGAAAATAGACTTAAATAGGGTGGACGTTATTTTACCTTTAAAGAGACCCTTTCGGTCAACACTTTATCAAAAGGTGAACGTTGATGAATACAGTAGATAATCAATGATACACTTGTTTTTTCTTTTTAGACAATCCTGACTGTATCATCGATTACAATGACAAATTATTTTTAATCTTACATAGAGCTCGCTCGGTCCAACATATTAGAGTTCTTGGGGCTGTGTATATTAAATTTCATCAGCCAAGCATATATACGCAAAAGGAACACTCCATTCGTTCGTTATATTTGATCGTGGGAATATGAGTAACTTTTTTCTGTTTTATACTCTTTTTTGGAACCTTTTATTTGGTTTTTAGTCGTCAATTTGTTTACAATTAAAATCTATTTTAATCGTATTCCAATTTTACCTTCTCATTCGCTATTTACAAGTGTGTCATTGATTATTCTGTTCTAGGCGCCACCTTTTGATAAATTGTTGGCCGAAGGGCGTCTCCCTAAAGGTAAAATGACGTCCTCTCTATTTTCTTCTTCTGTGAGTATGAATCTTTATTTGGATATATATATATATATATATATATATATATATATATATATATATATATATATATATATATATTATGGGAATTAAAAATGGCAAGACGTGCTTTACCATACATGATTAAAAGGAAAATAAGAAGAAAAAAAAAAACAGACCAATTCAGTAACCGGTTTCGCCCTCACTCAGCAAAAGCATAATAATATATAACTTTTCATTTAGGCACAAACATCATGGGTCATTTAAGACCTACAAGTTCTCGTTTTTTAATAATTTCCACAAATT
>CAHIKZ030001656.1:105000-160000 GCA_903632075.3 Acanthosepion pharaonis | reverse complement strand
CTGGTGGAAAAAAAAAATTCATTAATCACAATAATGGCTTCATGCCAAACTTAAACATTCGTCCGCGAACCAGACCCGTCCCTGAAAACCATTTTGCCTTTCCTGTGAACATTATGTGATCTAATTTTAGTGCACAAATTTCTTATTCACGGCCCTTCCCCATTGCTTAAAGTATGCCCCCTCTCAAAACATACCGGCCACGGGCCTGGCGCAAACTGAACGAATTTTTTCACACTAATGCTATCACCTAGTTTTCACCGTTTTCTTCGAAGTAAAGTTTTAGTTTCTGCATCAGTGTAAATATTAGTCACATGAGTGGCTTAATGCAAGATTAAAATTTTTCTCGCGCCTTCTGAAAGAACACGGATTACAAAGGAACGTACGATAGGCAGAAAGGAAATCCTTACGTAAACAGCCATAAATAAATGGATTGACCATCGAATTACTAATGGCCAGACAGAGGGTGTAATTCTTAAGACGCTCGATAAATTCCCGATCCAAGGTCGGGATATATTTCAGAGGTCCGATCACGATATATGGTAGCCAGAACATGAGGAAAGTTAGGGAGACAACTGCCATGACGAAGGCCGAACGTACATCGCGGTTATGTGATTTGTCCAGCCGTGACTGGTTCTCTGTGAACCGTCTCATCTTGCGTATCTCCCAATAAATGAGAGCGTAGAACACCGAAGTCGTGACCATACCCACCGAGACGGTGACGAATGAACCCAGGACAGTATAGCCCATCGGCAAGACCAGATAAAAATCGCAAGCGGCGTTCGCCCGCCAAGTGTTTATCCCGGCGATGGGAGCCAGACTTAAAACGGTGACGTAAGTCCAGAGGACAGTAACGATCAATTTAGCTTTCCGACGGGTCATGATCGCTGAATATTTGAGCGGGAACGAAACTGCTACGTAGCGTTCGAAAGCAATGGCAGACAGATTGAAAATGGACGAACCGCACGACTCGATAATGAAAGCGTATTTAAACAGGCAGGCATATTTGTTTTCCGTGACGCCCGGCACGGACAGGTAATACACCGTATAAAAAGGGATCACTAGAAGTCCGACCAAAAGGTCGGCGACTGCAAGGCTGGATACAAATATATTGGACACAGTACGCAGGCGCGGAAATGAAGCAATAGAAAGCAGAACCAATGCGTTGCCTCCAATGATGAGAGGAACAAGAAAAAGGTTTACTGTTACGAAAATTAAATTGTGGACTGACAGGCTGTTGGTCACCGATGTAATGTTATTATTGTGGTGGTTGGCTATCGTGTCCGTTTGAAAGGTGTGGTTGTCATCGTTATAGCTTGTGAAGTTGGGAATGGCTGTTTTGTTGTCGATTAAACTGTCATTGCAGATGATTTCACTTAAAACAGTTTTGTTCTCGTACATTCCGAAAAATAGAATGAAATCTCTAAAATCCGTGATTGTAATGAGTCACATTCTAATATATGTTATTTATTTGCTTATTTATAAATTATATAAAAAAAAAATTCTATTGCCTGGATTAGAAACTGGAATGTTGAATTAAAAATCGAATTGATATCTGTTGCACGAAAATCAACGATGGCACAAAGCCGATTCGCAAGGCAGTAAGTAATAAATGAAATTGTTTTGATGTAAATGTACAAATAAAGAGAATATATTCCTTTGGGCAATATCTCACAATGACAGGCAGATTTAATTCCTGGAAAACTGATCCATTCAAATGTTTGGTTTGTTAATTATTACTAAAAATGCGAGGCTATGTTATACCGTAAAACCAAAATCGTTTTTTTTTTTTTTTTTTTTTTAAGATGTCCGTGATGATAGCAGCGTTAGCTGATTGTGATGGACGGGACAAGAAAAAGATGAAGTCATGAAGATAAACACTTCAAGAAACAGCTGTAATTTAATAAACTTATAAACTTTCTTAAATACTATTTGATAATACCAGTTCTTGATATTAAAACTTTCGGATGAAATATCCCACAAGTTGTTTCTTTTTTCTTTTTTTTTTTTTTCTTTTTTAATCCCAGAGCAACGAAAGCGATATCTCACGAGATATGCATTTTCATCCTCTGACAGCAAATCAGATAATGCGAGAAAACAGTGCGTAGTTGGTGTTGAAAGCAGTAAAAAACAACAAACAAAAAAATGAATAATTATCCGAGAGTGACTGACGAGATATGTTGAAAGAAATTTTTCTTTGTAAATTCCATAATAAATATTTCGCGTGAATTTTTCTTAGAAATCCTGTAACAGTTGACGATATATTTTATTGGTATGATGTCACGCAAAAATATATTGCAGTTTAAAATGATTACAGTTCCGCCACTTGTAAAAGAGACTTTTAAAATTAGTAAAGGAATGTAAGTAAAGTGAAAAGTCGATTTCAAATATGAAATTTCGTTCTAATGTTTCATTCTTGTTGGAATCGCGAATTTGAATAAGTGTTGAAAAGTGTGAATATTGAAAATCCGTCAATTACAGCACTAAACTGGGGACTTTATACAGCTATTAATACAGTTCTAATACACGTATATATATACATATATACATATAGATAGACATATATATAGATGAATATATGTATATTGTTATATAATTTTTCAACAGTAGTTTTACTATTTCTTGCAATATTTATATTTTTTCTGTCATTGTTTTTCTTTACTCATTTTTTTTATTGTCGTCTGCTCTTTTCAATTGCAAGTTTTTGTGAATGGGTGATTCCTTTCAGTCAAGTTAGTAGGAATTCAAGGTGAAGATAATAAACCAAAGATGTATTATCTGAAGCAACAGATCCATTCAAGGGTAAATATTCAACAAGATTCAAGATGGATGAATGAATCTAGAATAAATTAATCCTCTATTTCAAATGCAGAAATAGTTAAAAAAAAAAAATGGAATTATAACAATGTAGTGTTCTTATTGTTAACAACTGAGTTTGGAGTTTTATCTCCATTCCATTTTCAATCAAAAAATTGTTCCATTCATTTGGTAGTTTTATGAAGCTGTTGATTTGGCTAAATGAAACTTTTTTGTTTGTTTGTTGGTTTCCCTTTTATCAGCTGTTCTGATTACCAACACTTCGAAATAGAGGCAGAGCAACTGTCGTAAATAGAAGAAAATTTCTCCCGGATGAAACGACGCATCGAAAAATAGTCCCAGCAAGAAGAGCAGCATAATCCACCCACATTTCTTCCTTTCTATTTCTTTCTTTCTTTCTTTTTTTCTTTTTTCTTTCTTTCTTTCTTTCTTTCTTTCTTTCTTTCTTTCTTTCTTTCTTTCTTTCTTATTCAGTTTTCACCTATTATTCTTTCTTCCTCATCAAGTTTTTACCGTTCTTTTCTTTCTTTATAAATTTTACCTTTTTATTCTTTCTCCTCATTCAGTTATCATCCATTTCTTTTTTCTTTCTTTCTTATTGCGGTCTTCCATTGTTTTTCTTTCTGTCTTTCTTTCTTTCTTTCTTTCTTTCTTATTGGGGGGTCTCTCAATATTTTTCTTTCTTTCTTATTCCGGTCTTCCATTGTTTTTTTATTTCTTTTTTTCTTTTTTCTTTCTTTCTTTCTTTCTTTCTTTCTTTCTTTCTTTCTTTCTTTCTTTCTTATTCAATATTCATCTATTATTCTTTCTTCCTCATCAAGTTTTTACCGTTCTTTTCTTTCTTTATAAATTTTACCTTTTTATTTTTTCTCCTCATTCAGTTTTCATCAATTTTTCAATTTTTCTTTTTCTTTCTTTCTTATTCAAATTTCATCCATTGCTTTCTCCCTTTCTTATACAGTTTTAACTTTCTTTTTTTTTTCTTTCTTTCTTTTTTATTCAGTTCTCTCATTGTTCTTTCTTTCTTTTTGTGCCTGTATATGCCTGCTTCGGTGTGTGTGCGCGCGCACGCGCGGACACACGTGTTTTTGTCAACATGATTAACGGGAGTTTTGTTTTATTGACGTCATAGCTATTAAATATCACTTTTCAACAGGTCAACATTTTTACACCTGATCTCACCGGGAGCGACTTGGAAAGGAATCCGATCTCTAATTAATTAAGCATATCAGTAAACGAAGACAATCCTAAACGAGACCGTAATTCGGACGGTGATTAAAAATGACCGACCAAATCGAATCAGAGACACACTTACTATTTTTCCTGAGCGAGAATTAAAAAATGGCAAGTTAAAACGTGCAAAATTATTCAACGAAGTTCTTTTCTTATATTCGGCAACTTTATAGCCATCCAATCCAAGCACAAAATTCGCTGAATCACGTGACATTAGTAATTGAAAAGATTAGCCAATCGAAGCTTGGTGGCGCGAACGCAAGTGATGAAGCTCGTTTTTATTTATACATTTATTCTAAATACATGAGTGGTGGTTCTGCATTGAAAAGTGTCACTTGAACCTGCTGGGGTGGGGGCGTGTTCTTTGACCTTCTGTCTCGGTTATCACAAATTTGGGAACTAATTTATTCTTTATGTGTCCTGGCAGTGAGACAAATTAACTTGCAGGAAACGAATGAGAAGTAAAAGCAAAAACGCAAAGCTCTAAAATAAGAATAACCGCCAATTTTGTTTTAAATAAGAATAATCGCCATTTTTGTTTTAAATAAGAATAACCGCCATTTTTGTTTTGAATAAGAATAACCACCAATTTTGTTTTAAATAAGAATAACCACCAATTTTGTTTTTTAATTTTGAATAAAAAAAAAATTTTGTTTTAAATAAGAATAAACGCCAATTTTGTTTTGAATAAGAATAAACACCAATTTTGTTTTAAATAAGAATAAACGCCAATTTTGTTTTGAATAAGAATAACCACCAATTTTGTTTTAAATAAGAATAAACGCCAATTTTGTTTTAAATAAGAATAAACGCCATTTTTGTTTTGAATAAGAATAAACGCCAATTTTGTTTTAAATAAGAATAACCGCCATTTTTGTTTTAAATAAGAATAAACGCCAATTTTGTTTTGAATAAGAATAACCACCAATTTTGTTTTGAATAAGAATAAACGCCAATTTTGTTTTGAATAAGAATAACCGCCATTTTTTTTTGAATTTTTAAATTTTTTTTAAATAAGAATAAACGCCAATTTTGTTTTGAATAAGAATTTTTTTTTAAACGCCAATTTTTCCAATTTTGTTTTTTGAATAAGAATAAACATAATTTTGTTTTTAAAATTTTTTTTTTAAATAAGAAATAAACGCCAAATTTGTTTTAAATAAGAATAAAACCCAAATTTTTTTTTAATAAGAATAAATACCAATTTTGTTTTGAATAAGAATAAATTTTTTTTTAAATAAAAATTTCAATTTTGTTTTAAATAAGAATAAACGCCAATTTTGTTTTGAATAAAAAATAAATTAAGAATTTTGTTTTGAAAAATAAACGTTTAATTTGAATAAAAAGAAAAAAAATTGTTTTGGTTGATTTAAATAAAGAAAGAAAATAAAATAATAAAAAAATTTTGTTTTAAATAAGAATAAATGACCAAAAAAAATCCAATTTTTTTAAGAAAAAACAACCGATTTTTTTTTAAATAAGAATAAACGCCAATTTTGTTTTAAATAAGAATAAACGCCAATTTTGTTTTAAATAAGAATAAACGCCAATTTTGTTTTAAAAAAATAAACATAAATTTTTGAATTTAAATAAGAATAAATGAATTTTAATTTTGTTTTAACCACCAATTTTGTAATTTTAAATTTTTATATAAATTTAACGCCAAAATTTTTTAAAAATTTTAAAAAAAATAATTTAAGATTTAAATATTTCTTTTGCCAATTTTTTTTTAAATAAATAAACGCTAATTTTGTTTTAAATAAGAATAAAATAATTGTATTTAAAATTTTTTAAGAATAACCATAAATTTTTAAATATAATAAAAAATTTTTTTAATTGAATAAAATAAGAAAAATAAATTTTTTGTTTTTTAATAATAAACTAATCAAAATTTTTTAATTTTGATAAAAATATGTTTTTAAATTTATAAATAAATTTTTCTTTGTTTTTTATAAAATAAAATTTTCATGTTTTTTTTTAAATAATTTTATTTGTTTTGATAAGAATTTGTTCAATTTAAATTGAATTTTTCAATTGTCAATTTTTTTTTTTTAAATAATTTTTTCATTCTACCGCCATTTAAATTTAATTTTTTAAAATTCATTTCTTTTTTTTAAATTTTAAACAAATTTTTTCATATAATTTTTTTTTTTCAAAATATAAAAAAAATTTTTGTTTTGAATAATTTTGTTTTTAAATATATTTTAAATTTTTTTTTTTTGTTTGATTCGAGAATATTTTTTTTTTTTAAAATAAATAATTTTATAAAAAAATAAAAATCAATTTTTTTTATTTTGGAAATTTTGATTTTGTAAGAATAAACTGAAATTTTTTAATTTGAAATTATTTGCATTTTTTTTGTTTAAAAACCAATTTTTTTTAAATAAGAATAAAAAATAATATTATATAAAATTGTTTTATTTTTTTTTTGAAACACATTTTTTGTTTTGAATAAGAATTGATTTTTAAATTTTTTTGAATTTAAATTTATTTTGAATGAAAACAATAAACAAAATTTATTTTGTTTTAAATGAAAATAATTATGATTTAATTGGTAACATTTTATAAGAAAAAGATTTTTAATGAATAAAAATAAATTTTGTTTTAAATAAATAAATTATTTTTGTTTTGGCATTAAATTAAAATTTGTTTTTATAAACAGTTTGAGGCCTGAATTTTTTTTGAATTAATATGAATATTTTTTTTTTATAAGATAATTTTTATTTAAAAAGATGAAAAACTGAATTTTTAAATTTGAATGTTCAAAAAAAATAAAAAAACATTTAAATAAAATTTAAATTTTTTTTAAATATTTGATGAATAATTTTTTTTAAAATGAATAATGAATTTTATTTTTTAATATAAATTTTTAAAATATATTTTTTTATTTATTTGAAAACTTTTATGTCAAAAATTCTATTTTAAATGTCAAAGGTTTTTATTTTAATTTTTTTTTAAAGTATTTAATTTGAATTTTTTAATAAAATAACCATTTTTTTTTGTTTTCATGTCATTTTTTTTCTTTTTCTTTTGAAATAAATTATATGGATCCAATTTGTATTTTTTGTAAAATTTTTTCATTCGAAAATCTTTTAAAATTTCCAAATAGTTTGAATTTAAAAATTAATAAATTTTTTATATATATTATAAAAAATTTTGTTTTAAATTTTTAATATCCATTTTATATTCAGATATATATTATAATTTATTGAAATAAGAACAATATTTATTTTTTTTATTTTATTTATTTTTGAAAATTTATTATTTTTTTGATTTTTTATTTGATTTTTAATAAAAATTTTAAAATTTTGAAAAATTTTTTAATTTATATAAATTTTCATTATTTTTTTATTTTAAATAAGAATTTCAAAATAAAAACCACACATTTAAAAAATGTTTTTATATTACTATTCTTAAATTTGTTTTATTTTTGAAATAATTTCCAACAATTTTATTAAATTAACTTTTTTTGATTTTTATTTTTCATATTTTATTCAACTCATATTTTTCTTTTTTTAAATTCAAAATATTTTTTTTTAATTTTAAATCTTTTATTTTATTTTATTGAGAGTTTAAAATTCATTTTGTATATAAATGGATTTCTTTTTCAATTTTCTTTCATATTGTTTTATGAAACATTTGTTGGTCTTGAAAAAAATTCAAACAATTCTTTTATATGAATTTACAATTTAAAAAATTTAATTTTCCAATTTCTTCATTGTTTTTTGATATATTTAATATAAATATTTTTTTTTTTTTATTTTTATTTTTATCCAAATTTTTTTTAAACGCATAAATAATTTGGCAAAATTTGCAAAAAAATTTTAATATACAAAAAAAAAAATTATAATGAAATTTTTCTAAAATATATAAATTTCATTTGACTCAATTTCTCAACTTTTTAAAAAATGAAAAATATTTTAAAAATAAATGTTTTTAAAAACCATTAAAATTTAACAAAACGAATTTAAAATTAAAAACAAATAAAAATTGTTATAAAGAAATTTGTAAATTGATTTTTTTTAAAATAAATTTTAGAATTTTCAAAATAAGTCCAAACCAACCGAAAAATTTACAAACTACTATTTAATATCAAAAAAATTTTATATCTTAAAATTCTTAAATGATTATGACAAATAAAACAAAATAAACATGGAATTAAATAACAAATAATTTTGTAATTTTTATTTTTAAAGTTTCCCATTGAAATTCTTTCTATTTAATCTTTTTAAGATTTGAATTAAATTTATTTTTTTGATTTCAATAATCAATTTTCCCAAATGGGTTTTTTAAAATCACATTTTTAACAAAATATTTTACACTCTTAGAAATCCTTGAATTTATGAGAAATTCACCAATTAGATTCATAAAAAAAGAGATTAAGAATCCAAAATTTTTTTTTAAAAATTCAGATTTTAATAAAATGTTTATTCTTTTAAATTTCCAATTGAGTTTTTTAATTATTTACATATTTTTTGAAATATTCACCTTATCTATTTTTATTATTCATTAATTTCTATATTCATAATATTTATTATATATTCATATAAATTTTTTTTTTTTTTTTTATCATTTCACCCCAAGCAAGGCGGGAAGCCACTAGGACGCAAGGGGTTACCGAAGATTTGGAGCGAGAGCAGATAGGAGTGATAGAGGAAAGGATGAGGAGAAGGATAGGGGATAGATCAAGGCAACTGGAGATGTCGATTGACATTACATTTGAATAGTTGGAGATTATAGCTATCAGGGAAACAGGAATAGGGAAGGGAGTTCCACAGGCGAGAGGTGCGAGATATGAAGCTATTGGAGTAGAAGAGACGGCTACATTTAACAGTTTCAACAGTGAAAGGGTGAGAGCGGGATGCCAGCCTCGTAGGGCGCTTGAATTCATGAAGTCTGGGAACCAGCGAAAGCAGCTCATCGGAGCAATTACCATGAAAGTATTTGTAAAAAAGACAGAGAGAGGCGACGGCACGTCTGTGAGAGAGCGACTGCAGACGAGATGCCAGATCAGGGCCAATTATATTGCATATCCGTCTCTGGATCTTATCAAGAACCCCGAGGCAAACAGAAGGGGCTCCAGACCATATATGGCAGCAATACTCCATGCAAGGGCGAATGGTTGATTTGTAGATTTGAAGGATCGATTCCGGAAAAAATTCCTGGCGCGGCACAGGGAGCCAACTTTTCTTGCGGTGAACTAAGCAATTGACTCAATGTATTTGTTCCATCCAAGGTCAGTAGACAACGTGAGGCCGAGAGCAGCCGCAGAGAGTTGCTCTCAAGAAGTTGAGCGTCAGACATTCTAATGGGGGGGCAGGGAAGGATCTCTGTGGTGATTAATAGAGAGCAGTTTTGTTTTTTGAGGCATTAAAGTTAACCAGCCAATTCCTGCCCCAGTTCACAACCGATTGGAGGTCCTTTTTCGAGACGAACGGCCAGGTTAGTTTTGTCAGCGACACTAGATTTGTTTTTGAGGCAGGAATAAATTGTGTCGTCCGTCATAGATGCCCTACTTGGGAATCTATGGCGTCAGGAAGATCGTTGATGAAGATAAGGAACATAGTAGGGCCTAGGATAGAGCCTTGGGGAACATCTGCGTCCGTGGGATAGGAGCTGAAGGAGAATCCATTGAGAACGACATTCAATTCACGGTTTGACAGGAATGATTGTATTAAGTCAAACAATATACCTGTAATTCCATAACCCTGAAGCTTGCGATGAAGGCCGGCATGCCAAACCCTAGCAAACACTTTGGATATGTCTAGAGACACGGCACGAGCTTCCCCGTTATTTTGAAGAGCTTGGTAGACAATTTCAGTGATGCCCGTAAGCACATCAGCTGTAGATCGGGCAAAGCGGAAACCATATTGCTTGTCTGAGAGTAGATCATGGGATGTAAGGTGATTAACCACTTTGGCGTTGATTAAAGCTTCGAAGACTTTGCCGAAGAGGGGTAGGAGACTGATAGGACGGTAATTAGAAGGGTCAGAGGGGTCACCAGAGTTCTTAAAGACAGGAACAATCGATGAGGACTTCCAGCAGTCTGGAAAACAAGACTCCTTGAGGCAATAGTTATATAATTTGGAGAGGGCGGGCGCAAGTTCAGGCGCACATTTCTTCAAGACAATGGCTGGTATCCCATCTCCACCATTAGCCTTGTGGGGATCTAAATTAGAGATAATGCCCAATACCAATGACGGGGTTATGTGCAACCCGCTCAATAGGCCCCCAGTTCTAAGAGGGAAATCGGGTATGGGTACACCGGAAGAGTCAAGCGTTGAATGGAATGAAAATTTCTGAGCAAAGCATTCAGCCTTGTCAGAGGAGGTCAGGACCTCAAACTAGTTGAACAATGGAGGTATAGAGGGTTTGCTTTGTTATTACGCTCTTGCAGAGACGCCAAATATCTTTGGAGCCAAATTTGCGAGATGCAATACGTTCCTTCATTCGAGCAAAAATAGTGACTTAGCTTCGTTGAGGACACGCTTACATCAATACAGGGGGAGAGGCAAAGAGACGTCTATTGCAGTCAGACATGTCGCTAAAATAGGTGGAAATTGGTTCCTATGGGCAATGGCAGCTGAAAAGCAGCATTTTAACCAAGGGGAGGAGCGCGATTTGACCTTATATTTCCTTGAGGGGATGAAAGCGTCGATTCCAGCTTTAACCCAGGATGAGACCTCAGAAACACATTCTGAACGGGGAGCGTAAAGACAACATCCCAGGAGACATCGCGGAGGAAAAAAACGAAACGAATTTTATATTATATATATTCATACGTAATATATATTTTATAATTATTTTCATAATATTTTAAACTTTAATTAATATTTACACTATTCAATAAATTCATAAATTATATTTATTGGTGAATTCACATAATATTCACAAACAAATTATATTTTAAATGTTCCCAATGTTATATTTGATATATTAATATAATTTAATGTATTCTCATCGTTTGGACTGTTGTCCTCATCTTTATTGCCATATTCAAATTGAATTGGCCATTGTACATTTTTATATGTTCCAACAGATGGCCAAATGGATAAAAAATATTTTTGAGAAAATCCAAAAAAAAACTTGATCCAAAAGATCTTTGTGAGTTCAATACCTTTCCACATCAGAAGGGACAAAAAAGTTGAAAAATGACTAAAAAGAATTAACTGAAAATGGAGATATCTAAAAGGCTTGGTATGTGAAAAACAATCTTAAAATTTTTAAACTAAATAAAGGGTTCAGTTCAAAATTCTAACATAATATCACCTAAAGAAGGCCAGAGCATGCAACAACTGAAACAAATTTTGAATATGAGCAATTAAATAAGGACAAAATTCCAAATGATTTAAAGTTTAAAATATATATAATACCTCATCTCTTAAATATAGACAGATGTTGAAGGAAGTTTATTTTTAATAATATATATATATTTATAAATAAAATATATTTATCATTAGGTAATATAACTTGCGTATGTGAAAATATACTTATTGTAATAAACTTTTGACAATTATTGGTGGTGGGGGGAAAATATTTATTTTTTTTTTGTGTTATGTCAACCCAGCTTTTTCAAAATAAATCTAGTTCAAATTATTTGTATGACTTGTTGGATAAAGCAGCCGATATTTTAGATCTGGATTTAGTATTCAATCTTAACTCTTTCAGAAGGCTAAATGAGAGTTTTTTCAAAGCTGAGAATATCTTTTTAAAAACAGTTTGTTGTGCAGTCAGTGGCAGCTGTTTCAAAAGATGTGAAAAAAAATTCCTTTAAGCTTTGAGGTTTTATTTAAAATATCCAAAGCATAAAGATCAAACTATGCTTCAATTCTTGTATATTCATTGTTCAAGAGGACTATTGAAAATTTATTTTTATTTCCACTTTATTTTTTGATTCTAATTCATGCTAAAAATCCCACTTTTGACTGCAATCATAAATAAACTTTTATCCATTGACGTTACATTTTGTAAATAGATCTTATAATGAAGTCCATATAGTTATATAAATTTTTATAAAAAAAGTTTTTTTTGTATAATCCTTTTATCAACAAATTAATATTTGCTTAATGAATTAAAATTAATAAACAGGAAGATTATATTAACACTATTTATTTAGAAATGTTGTCATCATCTTTATTGCCAAAATTTTCATATGTTTTTTGGCTAAAGTAATATTTCCGGCTTATAAGAAATTTATTTTCATAATTTCCAAGCGATACCTTTTATTTAGTAAAGGACTAGAATTTTAACTAATTCCACGTGCCATAAAACCATTTTGGCATATCTCAGACATATATTAATTCCCATTTAATTCCAATTTTTTATTCATGGCCCAGATTGAAAAGTGTTGGTTGAAATTAATCCAAAAAACTTAATGACCCCAAAAAATTTATTGAGTTCAATACCTGGCCAAAAGAGAGAAAAAAAACTTAATTTGTGAGAATTAATTTTAAAAAATGATGTTATGTTCGTTTTCCTGTTGTGTAAAAAAGTTCTGACATTTCTTTTCAAATAAATACCCTCATCATCCGTTTGATATGTTCTATTTTCACCATATATAAAATTAATGTACAAAAATATTTATATTGTAATACAAGATATCAATTTTTTTTAAACATCAAATTGAAATATTGTCCATGGGTAATTGAATTGAAAATTTTGTAAAATTTTGCTGGATTTAAAATAGTCAGAGAAATAAATTTAAAATGAATAATATATATCTTTCCAATTGACAATTGAAGAACATAAGTAAAATTTATTATTATTTCTGTGTGATCATATTTTGTGTGTGTGTGTGTGTGTGTGTGTGAATGTGTGTGTGTGTATGTGTGGATTTTTCAGATTCAAAAAAGTTTTTTAAGATATTTTTATGTTTTATAAATTTTTTAGATATAGAATTTATTTTACTTAAATATTTGTATCTATAAAAGAATGTATAAATATAAATAAAAAAAATTTATTTTATTTTATATATATATATATATATATATATATATATATATATATATATATATATATATATATATATATATATATTATAAATTATTTTATATAAAAAAATATTTTATATTTTTAAGTAATTAAATGGCAAGATGGAAAACTGTGTTGTGACGTGTTTCATTCAGAAAATGAACATGTTCAGACAAATAACATTTTTGTTGGGGCAACAACATTTTGATGTAAACTGCTGGCATTTTTGTTCTTTTTTTTTTTTTTTTTTTAAACATCTATACAATTTAATTCTGAAAATCAATTTATCTGAGAACATTCATTTTTGAAAAAAATACACACAAATGATTTTTAGTTTATATTTAAAAACAAAATTAAATTTTATTTTTTATTATGACGCGCCACGCATGAAAATAATTTTTTATACCTGTAAAACTAGTGCAAATAACAACGGACGTATTTTCTTGGGTTGAAAAATTTTTGAACGAAAAATTTTAAAAGAAAATATAAATTTTTGGTGAAGCCCGGACTGTTTTTTAGAAATCTCGAAAACCTTTTTTATGGTTTGGAATTCAGGTTTTCTGATTGTTTTAAAAATTTATAAGTGTCTCCGGATTTTTAAAAAAAAAATGATTTTTTCTTTTTTTCAAATCGTGAAACGTCAAATTATCCTTTAACGGCAAATCTAATTGTAAATCCTTTCAAACTAACGCCAGTTTCGCCCATAAATCCATTTATCCTCGATCCTATTCTATTTTTAATTTTCATTTTTGACATTCCTGATGACATCAGTTCTCAATTTTGTAAATTTATGTTATCTAGATAATAATTTATCATTCTGAAATATCTTGAAAATGATTTGAATTTATGTCCAAAAACAACTCATCTATTAAAGTCTTGTTCCATGGGCAAAAGAGCTTTTCTCAATTTTAACTCCAGAAACTTTTTGGTTTTTTCCATTAATCATCAAAGAAACCCCAATCTTTCTTTTTGAAATGCTATCGTCCAGGAAAATAACATAAATAGTTTCGACCTCCCGTTTTATATGATATGAAATTTAAGACTATATTTTAATCCTTTTGCATCAAAAGACTGAAGAAAGTCTTGCCAAATTATGTCGGGCATTCAAGAAATTTTATCTTCTGATTAAATTTTTTGTTTATTTTTTCATATTAAACATCCACTGATGAAAAGCCAGACAAGAATCATCAATAAACAATCAAAGACAACTTTATTATAAATGTAGATACACTTCTCATTTTCTTCCCACCATATCTTTCCATTATTTCTACAAGTAAATCTTATCGTTGAAATTTTCTATAAAATATGTTTCATGGTAATTGTTCGAATATGCATTTTTCTTGTTTTACAAGCCAGAGATTCCTTTTTTTGTTATCGCAGCAATAGACTTTCGTTTTATGTTTTGACTTCATCAATTTACAGTTAAATAAATGGTTAGATGTAAAAAAAAATTCTACGCTAAAGTTTGATGGTTCTCTCGCGTTCTCTTTGTGTGGAACTTTTTTCGGATCTATGCTTTACCAGCCGATTTTAATCTGCAAAAATTTAAATGCATATTTACAATCGCTGCAGATTCCTCCTGATTATAAACATCTTTGCTATCCTGTATAATGACAAACCTTCTAATCGATTTGCCCCGTATTACCATTGTGTTTTAGTGGTTTTTTCAATTTACTGACTAAATATATATATATATATATTAATATATTAAGATATTTTTTTTATATTTAACGGTGTTATTTTATAAATAAAATACAAGTATTTCAGAAAATAACTATTTAAGTAAAAGTAAAAGAACAACATTGTAACAGTCACCATCATATTTTCCTATCGTCAAAAAAAAGACATTTTACTCGACTAAATATTATACGTTCAATAATGCATATGAATGGTCCATTCTGGCCGTTATTTTGGCGGGATTTTTGTTTATTTAATAACAACGTTCAATTTATAAAAATTTCTTTAATAAATTATTTTTACCTATTTATTTATTAATATATATATATATATATATATATATATATATATATATAAGAAATATAGTCTTAAGGTGTGTTATATTTATGGGATAATGCTTAGTATCAGAGATAGAGATATTTTAATATAAAACTGAACAAACAATCAAACACTTATATCGATTTATTATTTTCATTCTAGACGCAATCGTCAGGCCACGATTGCGTCTAGCATGAAAAACCTTTGCATTCTAAATGTTGATCTTCAATATTCACACACACACACACACACACATTTATATATATATATATATATATATATATGATTTATAAAATATTTATTGCAATCCCTCTTTAAAAATGACTGACTTTTGTAGTAAAACAATGTTATTGTCTGAACGTTGTTACTTTCCTTGTTGGCTATTCCTGTTGTTATCGGACTGGAAGGGTCGATCACAGCATGCGGCACCTTTGGCTGAAAACCATACCACAGCTTGACCCAAGCCTTGTGAATAAAATTGGGTAGACGGAATCCGTCGATAGCTGTGCTAGCACGAAATCGCAAGTCATCGTGGCCGAGGTCTTGAGCGTGCTAGCCTTGTTCAAATTCTTGATCACGCTAGATATCACGCTCTCTCCCAAAAACTATAACTAAGGTTTGCCCAGCATAGTTACAGTATATACCACAAGTGGGCTCTGTGGGTGTTGAACAAACACAAAATTTGCCTGATCAAGAGTCTGCAGTAGGGACTGGCTAGCCGCCCTACTCGACGGGTATCCTCGAATACGAGTCGCCAGATATACATTTGGGCAGCAATATCTCTTTTATACAAGTTTTGTTAAAAAAACCACAGATATATATGAGCTATCTAGCGGTCATGGCCACGAACAGCTTATTTTTATATACGCATTTCCTTCAACCACCCAACGAGTATAAATAAGCAATCTAGAGGTCATGACCGCAAATAGCCCTCTGGTACTCGCCCTAAACAAAAGTAACTGGGAATAGCCAGTTCGTATATCCCATACTTCCACCAAGGCCTTGGTCTAGAGTTCATATTGAAACATGAAACTGACAGTTACGATGCAATACTGATTCCTAAGTCCATATCGTCTAGAACTGTATATGTTCTGTCTCTAATATAGACCGTCCTGGGTAAAAAATAAATAAAAAAGATCCGCGTCCTGAAAAGACGATAAACTACGTCCAACAACAGGGTTAAGTATTTTTTTAAGAGCATTTCCACCTTTTAATTGCTGGTGTTCCTATGTCCATCCTGACCTGGATGTGGTAGAACCTGTTAGGGTCCCAGCTATGGGCAAATAGATAACTCACTAAACCGTCCGCGTTCTGGGTAAGGCGATAAACTAAATTCAACAGGGGTGGCATAAAATTTGATCTGATCAGGAGGTTTTGAGGAAAAACCACCTCTTAATTGCTGGTGTTCCCAGGTCCACCCTGACCTTCGGTGGTAGCACCTGTTAGGGTCCCAGATATTTTGCAAATAATTAACATCCAGTCCACATCCGTGTCCTGGGTATGACGTTAAACTAATTCCAACAGCAAAACCTCTGATAATACGTTAATCATCATCGGCTATACGTTTTGGAAAAATAATATTACCAGCTATACATTTTTGAGGAATAAAATATTAACAGAAGTAGATCTTTGACAAAACAAAAGTATTACCAGGAAAAAAGAGTTGTCGGCATTAAATGACCCATTGAGGTTGATATGCCGTAAAACAAACCAAACCAAACCAATTTAATATAGACCACTTTTAAACATATATATGTGTATGTGTGTATGCGCATGCGCGCGTCATTTCAGACATAAAGGAAGCCAATCGAAAACTGATAAGAAATTCCGTAGACTCTCAGAGTGAAGAACTCATTAATTCACGACATCTTGACCCTTCTTTCAGTATGATGCAATGTTTCAGAAGAAGATATTTGAAAAATTTCTACTGTCAACAGAACGTACGAGAAACTAAGATATGCAGCAAAGTTGCAAAAGTGATTTACCTCCATTTGAAATGCAGATCAAAATTTTGGAGTTCCCAGTAAGAAAGAAACTCTCAAAAATAGATACTATTTCTACATAGCGCAGGAACTTTGTAGATATTTACAAAACTTAGTCTTGCATGCCAAAAGAGCTAAACATCGAAGGCAATTATCCTATTGGCCCAGTTTACACTAGTGTCAAAAACGTAAATGACTGATCTGCCTTTTTAACTCAAAGAATAATTGGAGCATTTTTGGCTTTAGTTTTAAGTTTTGGTCGATGTCTAACCAATACAAGGCACAAGAGCCACTCACTCCAGGTAGAATGTTACTGTTTAGTGTTATATTTACCCTAGTTTAAACCAGACACGTGACTAGATCATTTTGCTTCTAGTGGAGAACCAGGACTACGTTTATTTATTTTATGTTCTAGTGTAACCTAGACTTATGTTTACCATTTTTATCAAAATATAATTCGTACATACGGGGAGCCGAGTTCGAATTCCAGTCGAATCCATTACATTCACTTATATGCTGATACTCTTGGGGAAAGTATGAACTCTCGTCTTCTCCCACCGGCTATGGGCAAATAGTAGGACAAACCTGGTTCTATAGCCTTGGATGGCTACTGGTCTACCACAGAAAGAAATGGCAACCTACTGCGGGAAAAAAATCTGCCTCGTCAAAGCATGTTTCACGCATGGCACATAAATGACTGATCTGACTTTTTGACTCAAAGAATAATTGGAGCATTTTTTTGGCTTTAGTTTTAAGTTTTGGTCTATGTCTAACCAATACAAGGCACAAGAGCCACTCAAGGTAGAATATTACTGTTTAGTGTTGTATTAGAGTAAGAACGGACAAGAAGTGAAGTTCTTGGGGCTATGCAGGAAAGTAAAAGCTAACTCCAGACTTGAAGAGGTCAAAATTGAATTAGTGAATAATATTTCAGAGTTCAGACGTTAGAAATATAGTGTGGAAGTAGACTTTAGAAGACACTAGAAACCCAATCCTAAACAAGAAAGAAGGGATAAACCTCTACTCCTGTAAAAAAAAAAACTGGGGGAGGGAGTGCGATAGGTGAACCTATCTATTCCTACTTGGGAAGGAGAAAAAAATTAGTGGATAAAATTTCAAAGTTCAGGCGGAGAAGTTAAAAGTATAGAGCTGAAGTAGCCCTTGGAAGGAACCGGAAACCCAACCCCAAACAGGAATCACGGGACAATCCACCACTCCCGCTGAAATTAACGTGTAGGAGCACGGCCCAGACGACAAGCGAACGCATCTACTCCGATTGGGAGAGAAGATAAACATATTCAACATTCAATAACCCAGTAAGGTTTGATATGTTGTTAAATTAATCAACCAAACTTAATTTCCTGTCAATCGGTTACAAGTGTAATGCAGACAGTGAGGAAGGAATTTATAATAATAATAATAATAATAATAATAATAATAACAATCTTTTAGCCTATAATACTCATCTTGTATTTAGGCGTCTTTATAAATGTTTAATAAAATTATCTCAAGCAAAGTAAAATGTCACATGTTTAAGATAATGCCGGCTTTCATAAAAAATGCCCTGAAAAATACGTGTGCGTCTTCCAAGACGAATGTAAGACAACGCCCAGGCTCATGTAAACTTGGACGGTCTCCTAATTAGCTTTACTGATAGGTACGTGGATTTGTATGTTGAGTCATTACCCTATAATGTTAGCTATCTAATTCAACCTTTTATCTGACGTAACATCAGTACGTAGCTCTTAGAAGTATTTCCAAGACTATAAACCTTCCTGGAGCCGAGCCACAAACTTAAACATGCTTTGTTTACTAACAGCGACAGGAGGCTTTCTGCTCTTGACTAGTATGCCATTGCCATACAAACAAAATCGGACGAGTGATTAATGTAATCAATATGTGGCGCCAGTATGTGAGGGATGCATGGTGAATGTGTTGTTGTATGAGAATGACTTTTTTTTCCTTAGAAATTTCTTTCCAATATTAGGGTTCGTCTTCCAGGCCGCAGCGTCTTGTAAGCCGGAAAATATGGTACTTTTTGGAACGATGTCATTACAATCGTTTACGTTACAAGCGTCCGACGCATTACATCGGACCTTAGAGGAGGCAAGCACTATTATAATATCCGATTATAAATGTGCTTGCCTCCGCACGTGTTTGTTCGCACAACCGTTACGCCCTGCCAATACCTCTTAAATAATGGACTATTCTGCTTTGATCTCGTAGAAAAAGGGGGAAAGACACTACTTGAGAAAAGTCTCACAAGTGAGAAAATGAAAGAAAGAAAGAAAGAAAGAAAGAAAGAAAAAGAAAGAAAAAAAGATACAAGGGAGGGAAGATAGAAGTGTTTAACGAGAGTTTCAGTGAAATGGAAAAAGTTATCAATTTCAAATCTTTTCGTTTGTACCCCCTTACTTCTTAAAATAACAGCCAGCATTCATATTTATGATTGCTATTGCAATAGTTTTTGTTAAACTCAAATATTTAACGATGCAATAGGGGGAATTTCTATGGATTCTTTTATTGTCATAGAACTCGCCATGGAATTATTCAATCTTTAACTGAAGAATTAAGATTCAGCAGAATATTTAAATAGGAAAACCGTGACATTTTGAGGGGTTAAAATTATCTTACTACATTTGGCTAAAATGGCAAAAATGGTACATATAGAAAGTTTAATCCGAGGCTCAATTACGTTACATTAATAATAATAATTAATATTAATAATAATAATAATAACGAGGTACATAGCGTCTTGATAATTAATCACTGCCTACGCGTCTTTATAGGTATTTACTAAACTTATCTATTTCCTAGAAAATTATCTAATGTATAGGGCAAACTTTAAGGATCTATCTGTCTATATTTCTTGAGATGAGGTATTATGTACACTATTTACATTATTCGGACTATTGTCCTCAACTTTGTCGCCATATTTATTACAACGTTTCGGCCGTTGTACGCTCCGGCCTTCTTCAAGCATAGGAATGAATACAATATGGGAACCAGTAATATGGAGTGCCAGATAAAGGCGATAACAACAACAAAGATTGCAATATGAGCTCTGGTAAAAACATGCAATAATACTATCAGCAAAAACTGCAATATGAGCACTGGTAAAAAATGAGACTGAGTGTGTTCGTAAGATCGCTGATTAGTTGACCAAGTACTCTTTATATATCTGCATAGCGTGTGGGAACAAGTAGACCTGGGAGCCATCATTTTCCAAGTCAAACCCCAGCCGTTGTTCGCCAATTTGATGGCTTGCCTTGGTCACAGAACCTTTTTTTTTCTAATAAAATTGTGAGGATTGATTTTGTTACATTAACCCTTTGAGCCCTGCGTTCCTGAAGACTTTTACCCCTTCCGCCTGAGCTCCTGAGTCAAAATTCTAAAATAATTGCTATGTAATGTTTCACGGTAGATATAAAAATAGTTACAAGTTAACCCTTTGAGCCCTACGTTCCTGAACAATTTTAAACCTTCTGCCTGAGCCCCTGAGTCAAAATTCACAAATAATTGCTATGTAATGTTTCACAGTAGATATAAAAATAGTTACAAGTTAACCCTTTGAGCCCTACGTTCCTGAACAATTTTAACCCTTCTACCTGAACTGCTGAGTCAAAATTCGCAAATAATTGTTATGTAATGTTTCACAGTAGATATAAAAATAGTTACAAGTATTTACACACTGTTCAACCAGTAGCCTTGCATTACATCATTTTTCTCTACCACCAGTAAATCGGTGGTCAGGACTCAAAGGGAAAGGCTGAAACGTTGTGATAACAACAAGAAAGATGAAGAAAATAGTCCGAATGTAAATGATGTAAATAAATTGTTTAGTCAGCACTGTTTTCCTCCTGCTTCTCTTGCCTTCACTATGACCTGTGAGTGTTAAATTCTCTAGGCCTCCTGTCCTCAGTGATTTCAGTTGTGCCTTGGGATTATTATTACTCAATATTTATGAATTATTTATTTTGGGAAGTGGGCGCTGGTAACTAAAAATGGAGCTACGATATTAATTATTTTGCTTTTAATTTTATTCCTGTACTGTAAATTTAATGTTTCCTCTTAAAAAGCCAATAAAAGATGGCATATTTTCAGAAAAGGAAGCTCGAGTTATTTCTCGTCATTTATACTTGCAAAATTATTTTTAATCGTTGGAATTAGAGTGAAATAATTAATAACTAACACACACACATGAACAAACACACACACACACACACACACACACATATATATATATATATATATATATATATATATATATATATATGGACAGTGTTGATACAGAAATTAACAACACATGTTAACTGATAGTTTCATTCGTTAAGCTGTCATCAGATGATAAGTTACGCCGCTTTGAATGGCCCGATATATCAGGCCATAAAAAGTTAAAGTATGAAGATTAGGAAAGAGGAAAATTTCGTAAGAAACAAATCGGCCTTTCAGTATCTGTCTATATTATTATGTACACTATTTACATTATTCAGACAATTGTCCTCATCTTTGTCGCCATATTTATTACAACGTTTCGGCCTTTCAGTATCTGTCTATATTTCTGAGATGAGGTATTATGTACACTATTTACATTATTCAGACAATTGTCCTCATCTTTGTCGCCATATTTATTACAACGTTTCGGCCTTTCAGTATCTGTCTATATTTCTGAGATGAGGTATTATGTACACTATTTACATTATTCAGACAATTGTCCTCATCTTTGTCGCCATATTTATTACAACGTTTCGGCCGTTGTACGCTCTGGCCTTCTTCAAGCATAGAAATGAATACAATATGGGAACCAGTCCTAAGGAGTGCCAGAGAAAAGCGATAGCAACAAAGATTGCAATATGAGCTCTGGTAAAAACATGAATAATAACAGCAAAAATTGCAATCTGAGCACTGGTAAAAAATGGTTGCTGAAGACATTAGTTTTATAATACCCAGAAATTCATGCACAGATGTCCTCAAGGATACATGGTACATTGGATAAAGGCATTAGTTAGATCCAGTGACAGAACCCAACGAGTTATAGTTCAGAACTTGCTGAGGGGAATTAATAGGAGATAACTGATAACTGTCATCCATTAAACATGACAAAGTATTAAGATTAGGAAAGCTGTCTATATTTCTGAGATGAGGTATTATGTACACTATTTACATTGTTCGGACTATTGTCCTCATCTTTGTCGCCATATTTATTACAACGTTTCGGCCGAAATGTTGTAATAAATATGGCGACAAAGATGAGGACAGTAGTCCGAATAATGTAAATCAAATATTGCTGAGCAGTTACGTAATATCAGTCTTTCTATATGGCAGCAAATGTTGGACAATTTCCTCGCAGACAAAGAGGAGACATGGAATGTTAACGTTTCCTCTTTTTAAAAAAAATGTGTTTCCACAAAAGGATGTTGAGAAGGCCATGGATGGCACATGTGGCAAACGAGCACGTTTTAAAGTAAATCGGAAAAAAAGGACACTTGAATTTAGACAGTTAAGATCTTCTTTTATGTGACGCGTCCCTTCAGGACGTAGGCGATCATAGCTCTCCACTTCCTCCTATTTCTTTTGTAGTTCTTAATAAGTTTTGTCTTTAATTCCCAAGAAACATAACGAAAAAAGAAGGCTTGAAGAATTTGTCCCTCACAAGACGTATTGAAGACAAGGGTACCATTTTGTTTAATTTTTTTTTCCTAATCATTTCACCCCAAGCAACGCAATAAAGCCACTATGACGCAAGGCTTTACTGATTACCTAACGAGCTTGTATAACATTCTAAAGAGTCTTCTTCTTTATGAGCAGTGTCCTGTCATGACTTAGGCGATAATTTCCTATCTTTTGTTGTTCTTAATAATTTTTGTCTTTTCGTTATTTCTCCTAAACCCTGTCCCGCCATATATTTACTTAAGTTCTGTCCTGTGAGTATCAGATTTTCCAAGCCTTCCTTCCTCATTATGTGCACCAGGAATTTCAACTGTCACTTTCTGATGTTAAATATAGGTTTCCTTTTCCTTTCAATTTTTTCTAAAACCTGATCGTTACTCATGTGTCCGGTCCCTGGTCAAAAGATAAAAGAATCTTTATCGGAGATAAAGATTTAATAAATTCAACTTAATTTCGACATTATACACAGGATAGATTTCACATAGATAATCATGAAACAAAGTTAATATAGAATATATTTACTGTGTATCCATATGCAGTGAGTGTACTTAAATACCAGCCATGGTTTGCTCACGTTTTGAAAGGGTGAGTGTGATAAGCCTTGCTCTGGAAGGGGAAGCACTTTACATGATGAAGGCGTTTCTTAGAGCACATATTTGTCAAAGTAGCAGAGAGTCAGTAGAAAGGCACAATTCATTATGTTCAACTAAAGCTGAACTTCGAAAACAAATTGGAAAACAATTTAAGGAGAGAAGTTTTAGTTCCCCATGAAATCCCAGCATGGAACTGAGGACAATATTCAGTCATTTGCAACAGTCTGATAATCAGGAATGAAGACTTTGCTTTTCTTCCTCGTGTTACAGAAGATAAAAAATGGGTACCATATGTAAACTACAAATGAAAAAAAAAATACTTAATGCTCTTTACCAAATCGATCCGATTAACGAAATCTGGACTTCATGCACAAAAGATTTTGCTACTATTATAATAATAATAATAATAATAATAATAATAATAATAATAAACGGATTTTGGTAGAATAGAAGTTTTCAAATATTTTTTTCTCACCGTACCCTGCCATCCTGTTTGGCTATGTTGGCGTACCCTTTGCGAAGCATATGGTATAAAATGTATTCGAAAACCGAAAATGAACCCACACATAACGAAAACTGAAATTTAAATCTTACACCAGTCGCATTCGCATATTTATTTCTGTAGGTGAAAGTCTATGCGGAGGAGTTTAAAAAATATGTTAAGCCTAAGCTCCATGGAGATCAGCTTCCCCTAGACAGTACCTCTTCTTCGGAAGCGGGTGGGTTTATTGCCCGGCGCCTGAGGCATCCCCGAAAGGGGAAGTGACGAAGGGGCTTGAGCAATTTTTGCACAGCATTGCCGTTAAATCCACTAAACCTCGCCTTGTGTTACGTTTGGTAGTGACGTGGGCGCGCTGAAAAATAACCTTACACCAGTCATTATCCCAACTTGAAGCTGAAAAACTAATTAACATCCATTCAAATTTAAAAGATCTCCAAAAGGCAGAAGAACGTAAAAATCGTGCCCCTTGCAGCAATTACAACTCTGTCCTGGGTAAGACGATAAACTCCATTCGTGTCCTGGGTAAGGCTATAAACTACATCCGACAGCAAGAACTTTGATCAGGAGGTTTTGAGGAGCATTTAACCACCTCTTAATTTGCTTTTGTTCCAAGATCCACCCGGACCCAGAATGGTAGTACCTGTTAGGGTCCCATCTATGGGCAAATAGTTAACCCCCAAAATGGGGTCAAAACACTATGAAAGTGTAAAAATAGGTTTTAATACCAGCGACAGGTTTTTGTAAAAAAATTTACCAGCAATAAATTTTTGAAGAAAAAATTATTACCAGCAATATATTATTACCAGCAATAAATTTTTGCAAAAAAATATTACCAGCAATAGTTTTAGAAAAAAATATTACCACCAATTCAGTTTTAGAAAAAATTTTTACTAGCAATACATTTTTGAAGAAAAAATATTGCCATATATTTTTAAAAAAAAAAATGGGGGGGGGGGTAAGACCCCCTCCCACCTCCAATGAGGCGTCCTGGGTATGAAGATAAACTACATCCGACAGGGAGGCTTCAGATCAGGAGGTTTTGAGGAGCGTGGAACCACCTCTTAATTGCTGGTGTCGGCATTAAATAACCCATTGAGATGTTGATATGCCGTAAAAGAAAACAAACCAATATATACTGAGATAGATAAAAAATATTAGCAGCAATAAAAATCTTGTCGGCATTAAATAACCCATTGAGGTTGATATGCCGTAAAACAAAATAAACCAAACCAATATATACTGAGATAGATAGATAGATAGATAGATAGATAGATAGATAGATAGATAGATAGATAAAAAATATTACCAGTAATAAAAATCTTGTCCGCATCAAATAACCCATTGAGATGTTGATATACCGTAAAACAAAGCAAACCAAACCAAACAATTCCAGCTGTATCGAAAATAAATAAAAATAGCCACAAAAGAACTAAAATAAACTATCCCAATATCACCATTAGACATGCTGATAAATTCAATATATACGTTATTCTAAATGACCACAACTACAACAAGTAAATTACAAAGCATTATTGATGACCATTCCAAATTTACAAAATTAAACAGAAACAAATCCAAGAAACAAAAACAAATCCGTCAATAAAATGATTACATCAAATAATGTTGAAGAAGTATCCTTGAAAATTAACAAAATCACCGGATACTAGCAAGCAGGATACTTATACAGAAATGTAAAAATATATAAATAACGGACACTTACTACGACCGATCATTTCATAGATTTCAACTTCTAATTCCCAACTAACAAAATTCTTCAATCATATCCATATATCGACCAACAAAATATAGCGCAAACTTCAGACATCAATTTCTCCAGATTCTTGAAACAAAATAAACCAAAGACATTTTAGAACCACTCGATGTAGATGACCTATTCACAAACGTTCAAATAACACAAAATAATCCTTGAAAATGGCTAACAGTTTAGCCGACAGTGCTCAGACCTAAAAACGATTAGACAATTTTTACATTCAAGTGCAGAAAAAACGAGACTGGTACGTATACAAGAAAACTATAATAAAAAATTAAACCAAAGTACTTTGTCCGTTTTCTTCAATGAAACATGTATTAAAGAAGGTATGGTGCCCAATTATACAATTATATATCTATACCATAGAATAATTACTAACATTATTTACACACGGTCTATTTTCTTCATCTATATTGTTTTTTGTTTTTGGGTTTTTTTTTTTTTTTGGTTTTTTTAATAGTTAGGATTTATGTTTTCATTCGGACTAAATTCAAATTCCGGGCCGGGTAGAATCAACCCAGTTTCTGGGTAACCAGAAAATCAATAACTGAACAGTACTAAATAAAGAACAACATGAGGTATCCCGAGATATCAACAGAAGGAGAAGAATTTCCCCCTGTAGATTAAATAAAGGATTCAGATCAAATTTCTACAAAGAAAACTGAAGGCAATAGACCGAATGTAAATAAAGTTATAATGATAAATCCTCATCCCAGAATTTCAAACAGAAACTAGAGAATAAATAACAAATCGTATTTGTTTATAATATTCAATACATTGTTGTATATTTAATGCGATGGATGAAGTTTTTTTTTGTTTTTTTTTCACCGAATAAATCAATTGAGACTCATTTCATAGACAAAAACGCGCGTGCGCGTGGACACACAGACACACACACATAAACTTATACGCATACACAGACATAATATAGACCAAAAGTATGGGAACACCTTCATGATTTCAATGGTCAACAGCCAATTTTCATCAGGAATATTATCGCCTATATTATATGTAATTTTGTACGCCGATTTGAAAAATCTAATCGAGTTTCTTATATCAGGTACAGTTACTCTGATGAGGTGAGGTGGACGAAAGACTCCGACCACAGACATCGTCACCTGTAAAATACAGGTAATTGCTGATTTTAATTTTATTATTTATTGTATGTATTATGTAATTTTATGAATTATTTTTAAAAAAATATGATTTAATTAAACATTTTTCACAAAATATTGCATTAGCCATATTTGGTATTTCTATAAATTTTCCTTTTTCCTTTTCCGTTATCCGATGCTCGTCGCCATCCACCCAGTGCGGTGTTCAATCATCATCATTATCAACATCAAACTCTATTCAAGATGTCAAGGCATTGCAAGAACAGTCATGCTATATTTTGTTATGTCTGTAGTTCATTTACCACCAAAGTTCAACAACTTGTCATCACAAACGAAATCAAGAAGATTGTACTTTGTACTTTGGTTGTCCTCTTTGAGATCAAGATAAGAGTTGGGCGCCACGTATCATCGGCTCGGCTTGTTCCAATGGAATAAGGTATTTGCTTCATAAAAGTACCGTTTGCAGTGCCCATGATATGGAGAAAACCAAGTGATCATTTCAAAGACTGTTATTTCTGCATGGTTAATGTATATGGGTTTATAGTTAAGACCAAGCGTAAGATTGAGTATCCCAACTTAGAATCGGCATGAAGACGAGTACTATACAATAATGATGACTTTTCTGTTCCAGTACCACCAGAGACCAGCCTTCAAATGTCTGATGAAATGGAACTTTGCGAAGAAGCTAACAGTGATGTGGAAACAACCGACACGGATGAAGATTTCGTTACTGAAAATGAAAATGAACCACAGAAATTTTCTCAAGGAGAGTTAAACGATTCGATTAGAGCAGCATTTCTCAACCGGGGTTCTCCCGAAACCCTAACGTCCTGCAAAAGGTCCCCAACAGTTACACGAGAACAGGTGAAATAAGCTAATGCACTTATGACTTTTTATTTAATTTCATATACGTAATATTACTAAACACACACACAATATATTCTTCGTTATTGTAATATTGTAATATAGACATCATCCTATTATGTTATTAAAAATATATCATTGTGGATATATTTAGTGACATCTGTACTGTGCCAGTGTGAAACCATCTTTACTAATCAGTGCCCACTCAGCGAATGCGACCTGTACTTATATTTATTTCTTTGTTCTTTATTTTTAAACCCAATATGGCGATTTTTGAAGAGGAAACATTCCGAAAATTCTGATGAGGATAATGATGATATTGGTTACTTATGTTTATTTTTTACGTTTGAGTTTAGGAATTTTTTTTTTGTGTGTGAATGAAAGCTCCCTGATGAAGTATTATAAACGAACAGTATGAATTTTATTTAGCACTAGCAGTAGAGCCCGGCATTGCCCGGGGATGTAACAGTAAGAGATAGATCAAGTATCGACCATCATAAAGACTGAAAAATAAAATTGACAAAGATTATTGTTTAAGGTTGACGGACACACATGTCTTAATTAGTTTTTTTTTTTTTACGAATTGGTCAAACCCAAACAAAAACAATTGTTTTCAATCGTTATGAGTCTACCGATTGAATAGAATTTTATTATAAACAATTGTCTTGTAAATGGAATTTTTAAAGCATTCTGAATGTAAAAATAAAGAAAAAAGTGTGCAAGACAATAAGAAACACTACCTGCCAAAAAAAAGTGAAGTTTTGTTGAAATCGGTTGAAAAATGTAGGAAATCTGATCCCATATATAAACGAACACACATACACACACACAAACACACACAAACAACCCGGGTTTTATAATAAGTATGACTCGATATGAGTTGTCCCCCTTTCATTCTCGCGATGCCTCTTAATCGTGTTTTCAAATTGATTTCGTGTAAAAACAATTATGTTTTCCAATTTTTGGCGCTGTTAGAACCACCGCAAGGTAATTTTACGTAGTCCTGTGAAGTTTTGTTGAAATTGGTTGAAAAATGTAGGAAATCCGATCCAATATATAAACGTACAGACACACACACACACACACACACACACACAACCTGTGTTTTATAATAAGTAAGATTAACGAAAAATTTGACAAAGAAGCATTAATTCTTCCTTAAACCAGTTATTCAAAAATATATATTATAATATTTACCACGTGAACTACGATGAAAATAAAATGAGAAAGATATGGTGTCTAATTTTGTTTTTGCGCGGGGGTTCCTTGAGACGTAATTTATTTTAAGGGTTACGCAAGGGTAAAAAGTTTGGGAAACGCTGGGTTAGATAATCGGCATTGTCAAAGGATAAAGCTGAACTTTTAGCATCTCGTCCCAAGAAAAGTGTCTGCTTAAGGACGATATTTGTATTCCTCATCTCGGAAAGAGAAATAAGGTTTTGGCTTCTTTCTTCTCTGTGGACGGATCACTTTATTTCTGTAATAACATTGAGCTATTTCACGTTTTATGGCGAGAACAAGTTCCATGTAAATGGCGCTTATTCTTGGATTCATCCAAGAGAATTCTCAAGACAGTACGACTACACAACGACAATAAGAAACCACTCACTTCCATTGACCATTCAGTGCCGATGAAGGAGGGTTATGAGAACATGCTGGTACTACTCGATGCCATAAAGTACTCAGAATACAAGTGGAATATATGCGGAGACTTAAAGATGGATGATGGGAATATTGATGGGTATGCAGTCAGAATTCACGAAATATTGCTGCTTTTAATGTCTTTAGGACAGTCGTGCAACGACCAAGCCCTACATGTCTACAGGGTTAGACGATAAACTACATCCATGTCCTGGGTAAGACGATAAACTACATCTGCATCCTGGGTAAGACGATAAACTACGTCCGACAGCAAGGCCTCTGATCAGGAGGTTTTGAGGAGCATGGAACCACCTCTTAATTGCTGGTGTTCCTAGGTTCATCCCTGACCCGGGGTGGTAGCAACTGTTAGGATCCCAGCTATGGGAAAATATTTAACCGTCAAACTGGGGTAAAAAACACTATGAAAGTGTAAAAATAGGTTTTTATATCAGTAATATATTTTTGTAAAAAAATTATTACCAGCAATGAATTTTTGAAGAAAATAATTATTACCAGCAATACATTTTTGAAAAAAAATATTACCAGTAATAAAAATCTTTTCGGCATTAAATAACCCATTGAGGTTGATATGCCGTAAAACAAAACAAACCAAACCAATATATACTGAGATAGATAGATAGATAGATGATATAGATAGATAGATAGATAGATAGATAGATAGATAGATAAAAATGAAGAGAATAAAATTTTCTTAAATTTTACTATGATATGATAAAACAAACCAAACCAATATAGATAGATAGATAGATAAAAAAATAGATAGATAGATAATAAAAAATAGATTAATTCTCGGGATTAAATAGATAGATAATAATAGATAGATAGATGATATAAATAAAAAAAATTAAAAAAAAAA
This sequence comes from Acanthosepion pharaonis, assembly GCA_903632075.3. Lineage (NCBI taxonomy): Eukaryota > Metazoa > Mollusca > Cephalopoda > Sepiida > Sepiidae > Acanthosepion > Acanthosepion pharaonis. The sequence continues at coordinate 129,973 of CAHIKZ030001656.1, read as the reverse complement.
ATCTTTCCAAACCAATATGATACTGAGAAAAAAACAAATAAATAGATATATTTTCATTCAAGATAGATAGATAGATAGATAGATAGATAGAAAAAAAATACTACCAGCAATAAAAATCTTGTCGGCATTAATTAACCTATTATGGTTGATATGCTGTTTGAATCAATCAAAACCAAGCCCTAGATGCAATCAAAGTAGCCTAGGCGAGAATCATGTGAACCGGGAATCTCTAACGTCTAGAGTAAGCCAGAAAATGTTCTTCTTCCCAGTTTTCACATAAAGTTTGGGCTCACGGAAAAAATATGCGAAGATACATGCCAGGAAGAACCCAGAAAGCTTTGAATATGTGAAGGCCAAGTTCCCAAAAATCAAATCCCAAAACTGAAAGAAGGTCCTTTAGTAGGTCTGCAAATAAAGAAATAACTTCTGGACTAAATTGAACGTAAAGCTTCGGAATGCTATGTGGATCAGTGAAATTTTATTCTGGGTAACAAGAGATGTCATGATTTTAGAAATGGGGTAAAATGTCTTTTGCAGCAATGGGCTGTTGGATGTCACTGAAAATGGAACAAAGATAGCGAGGATTTTGGAATGAAAGAATCTTAGCTGACGACTGTTGAATGTTATTCAGGAATGAAGCTGAGAATAAACACCAGAGAAAGACTAAATCCCAAAGATTTTAAGTTTGTAATTCAATATAGAGTACCCGAGTTTTATTTTGAACAAAATAGTTTTGATTTTGTGCAATAAATGTCCACGAAAATTTATTTTATCTTATAAGAACATAAATTACATACCCAAGGGTATCAATAACATAAAAAAAATGTGACCTGACAGAGAAAAAACTAATTTCAGATTCGTAATCAGCATGAAAAATTGATTAATAAAAGTAATCTTTTAGGTCTGATGATTAAAAAAATTCCATTTTGCTGACCAGTGTAATTAATAAGTTTCATACCTTTTTTGATTTAACTAATTCCTATTAATTTAAGATACTGAAATTATTTAATCAATTAGTGCATGGTGTCCAAATCTTTAGAGTGACAATTACCTAAAATTTAAAATCTGTCAGACCTAAGATTTTCCTTAGCCAGCAAAAAGAATGAAATTTTAAGCAAACTTTATTAAGTAATGGGTTAATTTTGCTATTATTATTTATTATTATTATTATTATTATTATTATTATTATTATTTCCTTTGATTTCTGATGTGTACTCATTTCTTTCCAGGTCCCGCCCAAGGAGCTAAGGTTAGAAATGGCATCATGACATTTTCCACTGGAAAAAAACAACATATTTTACAGAGACAAAGCCCTTCGTATGGTGTGGGCTGTACTCGTGAGAACAATTTTTTGTATTTCTTTAAGGCATGGGCTTCAAGGAATCCCTTCAATTAGTCTACTGGAATCTTTTCCAACCACTCCACAGCGGGATTGTTGATATTCCCATGTGCCACATTTTTGAGATTTCGATTTCAAGGTCCTTGTATTTTGATATCTTTTTCAAGATCTTCAAAGATACATTGCAGTCAGCAGGTACTGCTATATCAATAAGGAGGTACTTTTTTGTGCGTGATCTCTAATAACAATATCTGGGCGGTTGGCTTTGATTGTTGTGTGTATTGTGTAGTCCCATAAAATTGTAACAAGTCCTATCTCCGTAACCGGGTCTGGGTGGTGTTTATACCAATTTCTTTCAGTTTCCTTCCTGTAAAAGTTACATATTTTCCGGTGCAGATATTGGCCCACTCTGTCATGCTGGGTTTTATATTCAGTGGGTGCCAATACCTTGCAACCTGATACAAATGATCGATTGTTTCTGGGTAATTATCACAGAACCTGCATTTTGGGCTAACACTATATTTTAGTATGTGTGCATGATAATTTCTAGTTAACAAACACTGATCCTCTGCAGCAGAGTATTGAACATGAAGCCGTTTATCTTGCCATTGTTTCTGTATTTGGTCGGTTGCATTTGTTTTTGCTTTTCTTTTTTTAAGTATTTTGCAGCTTCAATCGGTGTATTGTACTTTACTTGTTTTTTTGCATCCATTTGAAACTCTTATTATTATTATCATTATTATTATCATTATTATTATTAAAAACCAAAATGATTGACGTAACTCCTGTTTTCAACAGTTAAGAGAAGATGGCGATTTAAGAAAAGATAAAGAAAAAGAAAAAAAGAAAAGAAAAATTATTATTATTATTATTATTATTGAATATATAACAAATCCCTTCAGGAAGAGAAAGCTCCTCTGGCCCGAAGTGAGCCAGTAAATTAGTTTCGAAAAAGACAAACAACCTTCAATTTCGAAATCCAGAGGCTGGCCCCAAATGGTTGACCTATAAAATATTTCAATAATCTTAATTCGCTTCTAAACAATCAGCAAAGGTTTTTTCGAAATCTCTGCCCTATCCAAGATCGGAGTATACATTAAAAATGGAAAAAGGAAGATTATCTGTGATTAAGAATTACGGTAAATGTTACTGAAAGAATGCGGCTATTAGTTCCTTGTGCAAATTAATTATACAGGAAGATGGAGAGGGCCATGATCACCTACACCCTTGTGCAAATTAATTGAAACAAAACGAATAATTCCGTTATTATTTATTTTTTTCCCAATGAAACATGAATCAGTGCACATGTTAGTACTTCGTATGTCCATTCCACGAAGTCGTTCTTTGCAGACTGACCACAGATTCTCGATTAGATTTAAATCAGGAGAGTTTCTGGGCCAGTCGATAGTACTTTGATTTGCTCACTGGTAAAGCTTGCCAGGTGTGTTCGTGCAGTGTTACAATTTTCGTACGCTTCCCTGAAGTGACGTCCATCGCAGACAATGGCCGAAGGACAATTAATCGACAGTCGAGACAATAGCGTCTGGGCGTGATGGAAATCTGATGCGATCACGGATAACGCAATATTTTTCAAGGTCAAATTTCATCCTACACCCCGAAAATAAATGCATTCATTAATGATCATTATTTTCTTGATTAATTCACCAAATTATTATTAAATTGAATATTTGTAATGTAAGCATTATTATTAATTTTACTATAGAAATCACTGAAATTCACCAAAAAATGAATTTTCATTTGTCAGGAATTAATGAAAGTGTTTCTTATCGAATATGGTTATTATATGTATAATGAATTTGTTAAGAATTTGATAATAGAAATGCATTTTAATGAGCTTTACTATAGAAATGAACAAAAAAAAAAACAAGAAAAGTATTTTCAGTGATCAGCAATTAATGTAAGTCTTCCTGATAGAAAATGACTAATATTCTCTTTTTTCTCTCTATGTGACATGACTTTCAGGGCGTAGGCGATCGTGGCTCTCCACCTCCTCCTATCACTTGCAGCTCTCAACAATTTCTTTCCTTTTGCTTTCTCCCCAGACAACGTTCTGCCATCAACTTGCTTAGATACGTCACGCGTTGTTTTCCCTTGTCTCTCTTTCATTCTATTTGACCCGTGAGTATCAGATTCTCCAGGCCCTCCTTCCTCATTATGTGGGCAAGAAACTTCAGCTGCCTCTTCCTGATGTTAAGTATAAGCCTCCTCCTTGTTCGCAACCTCTCTAAGACCTCATCGTTTCTCACACGCTCGGTCCATGATATCCTTAGCATCCTTCTGTAGAATCACATCTCCGTCGCCTCGAGTCTCTTCTTCATCTTTGAGGAAATCGTTCAATATTCGTTGCCGTAAAGAAGGACAGATGTCATATAACAGCTCAGTATTCTTTTCTTTGTTACCAAAGAAATATTGTTAATAATTTTAATATGCAAATGCATTGTAAAACACTTTACTATAGAAATGCACTGAAAATAAAGAAGAAAGGTATTGTCAGTTGTCAGGAATTAATGTAAGTTTTCCTGATTAAATAATGGCTATTATATATTTGACGTAATTGCATTGCTAATAATGTTACAATAAAAATTTACTGTAAAGCACTTTATTATAGAAATGCCTTGAAAACAATAAAATGTTGTCAGCAGTTCGAGATTTTTAAAAAGAATTGTTTGATTTTACTATACAAATACAATGCTAATTTTACTATAGTTTTGCATTACAATCAGGAAAAGTTATTGTCTATTGTCAGGAATTAAGGTCGACGTTACTGACGGAATCGGTTTTAAATGTTTACCTTTTTTCATCCTTCTTTCGTTCACTTTAAATGATTAGAAGCAACTTGTGAAATTATTTTAACACATGTGAAACATTTTCCCTTTTAGACAACTTCCACATTCTTCATTTTTGTACGCAAATAAATGACTTCCTATTTGTCGAAACTTTTTTTTTTTATACTAGTGTCAGCTGAATTTTATCTCCAGTAAACCATTTTGAAGGAAACCAAAAGCAAGCGTTTGAGACGTCAAACACCTTAAATGGGATAGAGAGAAAGAGAGAGGTATCTTGTCGAGTTGGAAAAAATATCTAATTAGTAAACTTTCCAATTTGTCAAAATTGTGTTCCTCTCCAATGACTAAGATTTATGTCCTTCTTCTGTTTTTTCTATCAAGAAGATGAAAATGAAAGAAACACGTCGCGACAAAAAAATACATCAAAAAGGAACAAAATGGTGGAGTTGATACGCAGTGACTAAATCCCTTTTTTGTTTCGTTTATTTTATCTTTTTTTTTCTTTTCCATTTGTCACAATTGATGAACAAAATAAACCTATTTGTTTTTTGTCTTTATTTTTTTTTAAATACTCCCTATTCTTCGAGTGAATGTTTATACTTTATACCGACAAAACAGGAAAGAATTTATTGCAGCGTTTAGGAAAATAAAACATAACGCAAAATCATAAAAGAAGAAATAATGCTTACAACAGGAACAACACGCTACGGTCGCATAATGGATTTCAAGTTAGGTTATGGTTACAACAAAGAGTTTGATTCTCACCGTGTGGCCAAAACTTTATACCAATGGTTACCAACCTTTTTATTTTGGCATGCCCCATCTAAGCATCTCTAAAATCTTGATGTCCCCCAACCACGTGACATATAATTCTTATTATTTAAAAAGTGAACGACCATTAACTTGGTTTAAACAAATTTCCAAAGAACATGAAAGAGAAAAATAAAAGAACGAAATGACACTTGAAGTACTGAGGAAGAAATGACTAAGAAAGCGTTAAAAGATAATATATATATATTTTTTTTTTTTTATTTTTTTTTATTTTTACGTTCTTTTATAGATACAAATATTTAAATAAATTTTCTTTTATAATTTTTTTCGAATTGATAACAACATTTAATCCATTGCCTGAATGTCCGAGAATTTTCATATAAAATATGTGTCCTCCGACAGGAATCGAACCTGTATCCTATATGGAACGGTCGGTCATATAGCCTGACGTGCTTTTTACCGATTGAGCCACAGAGGAGCGTTTCAGTTAGCAAGCATTATAGGACGATTCTGTTTTGGATACAGGTTCGATTCCTTCGGAGGACGCATATTTTCTATTTCTTGCATTTAAATCATTTATTCAGGCCGATAAATTTGTTAATAGTTTTATTATAAACAGAACATTTAAAAAAATATTTGTATCTATAAAAGAACGTATAAAATAAAAATGTCTCAATATATGGTGGACTCTCCCGTCGTATTCGACGTATTAGGGTCAAGCAGCTATTTTCCTAGGAAATCGACAGTTAAGACACTATTTTATATGATTTCATTATAGTGGTGAATGCTTTTTTTTGTTTTTTATGAAGGGCCGAATATAAAGACCTAAAAAACTATGTAATAAATGTCCCCAAACAACCCTCCACACGTTTCGAATTAGTTACCATCCAAAACTATAGAACCCAGTGTATTCTGCTATTTTACCCATAGCTGGGGGGAGAAGAGGACTCATACCTTTCCCAAAGGTATTATATACATAAGTAATGTAATGGATTCGACTGGAATTATAATTATATCTATACTATATATATAAAATGAAATATGTTGTAGTGGTTCCAACGAGAGAAAAGTATGTATATTAAAAAGAAGAGAAGAGAGGTGCCGCAAACGTTTTGGGTTGTAATGTGGATTTATTTAGAAAAAAATATTATGCTTTGTTTTACATAATTTTACGACACGGGTTTCTGGTCTTGCGATCGTTTTCAGGTAAAACAGAGATTTCCACATATTATTAAAAATAATTAATTTTTCCTCATGTTCAATGTTAAATATTCTCGATATGAGACATTCTCTGTTTGTGTGTTGGTAATCCGAATTTAGGGATTTTCTAAGCTTAGATGTAGCACAAAGCCGAAAATGACCCAGTGAGGATCGAACACTATTCAGTCGTAATTCTTCTAGCGAAAGAAGCTTGCTAATTGCTAACCATTACACCGACTTGAGGTGCCCAAGGATATACCAAGTATATAATTGGTGTATACGGAATGAATTCCAATAACCAACAATTACTATTCTTAAAAGAGTGCTCAATACAAAGTAGATCAGATATAATTATTTATTTTTAAAAATTTATAACATAAATATGTTATAAAATCACTACAAAAATAGCCATTTTGTTTCAACACCTCCGGTGTCTTATCAAGTGATGATGTAGAATGTAAAACATCATCACTTGATAAGACACTGATAATTGAAACGAAATGGCTATTTTGTAGTGATTTTATAACATATTTATACATATAAATTTTAAAAATAAATAATTATATATATATATTGTCATCCACAGACAGATTTATCACAGACGTCTGTTTGATATCCTTGGGCACCTCAAGTCTGTGTAATGGTTAACGAGCTTGTCTCGCTAGAACAATTACGACTAACTAGTGAGTTAGATTCTCACTGGGTGCCCCATACTTTCGGCCTTTTTTGCCACATCTGAGCTACGTTTGGAAAATCGATATATATATATATATATATATATATATATATATATATATATATATATATATATATATATACATACATAATTACACATGTACATACACATTTTATGTATGAATACTAGAAAAAAAATCACTGTTAACAACTCATCATTTCGAATTACTCTCCTTAAAAATCAAATTGCACCCTCCACCGACACAAATTTTTAGGCTTTGTGATAAACGACCTTAAAAAAAAATTAAATTGAGATAACTCTTCATGGTATCGTAGTAGTTACGGAGCAATTGTCTTGTATTGTGTCTGTAACCGAGAGATTCAAATAAATTGCAGTTTTCTTTTAGTTTTCAATGCGTCTGATAATCTATGTTACTTACTAAGTTTAGCTTAGTTTTGGCACAGAACCACAAGAAAACTCTACTGAACTGTTACGTATCATCAGTCCTCCTGTATGACAGTGAATGCTGGAATAATTTTCCTCAAAGTTAAAGAAGAGACTTGAAACAACAGAAATATGGCTCTACAGAAGGATACTGAGTATAACATGGTCCGAACACGTGAGCAACAACGAAGTTTTGGGGAAACAAGAAGGAAACATACTTGCCATCAGGAAGAGACAGTTAAAATTTCTAGGGTACTTATTAAGGAAATGGGGCTTGGAAAGTCGGACACTCACAGGACAGATTGAAGGCAAGAGGAACAGAGGAAAACATATTTAGTGAGCTTGAGTAGATGGATGGCGGAACAATGTATAGGAGAAATAACAAAAAGTTAAAATTTATTAAGAAGGACGAACGATAGGAAATTGTGGAGAGCCATGATCGCCAACGTCCTGAAGGGGCACGTCACATAAAGTAGAAGTGAGGGTTGGATTCATTACTTTGTAGTGATGGCCAACCAGACTATCTGGCTCGTCACTACTCAATACTTTTCTTTATGTACCGTGTCCCTTCAGGACGTAAGTGATCATGGCCTTCCACTTCTTCCTATACCTTGTAGCTCTCAATAAATTTTCTCCCCTTGGTACTTCCCCCAGACCATGTTCTGTCATCCACTTCCTTAAGCCCGCTAGGTATGCGTTGCTTTCCCTTGTTTCTTTTTTCCATCTATTCGACCTGTGAGTATCAGATTCTCCAAGCCCTCCTTTCTCATTACGTGTCTCAGAAATTGCCTCTTCCTGATGTTAAGTATAAGCTTCCTTCTTGTTTGCATCCTCCCCAAAAACCTCATCGTTTCTCACACGCTCGGTCTATGGTATTCTAAGCATCCTTCTGTAGAACTATACTTCCGTTGCCTCTAGTCTCTTTTTCATCTTTGAGGAGACTGTCCAACATTCGCTGCCGTAAAGAAGGACAGATGTCACGTAACTAAGGCACCCTAAATAAATTAAATAGGTTTGTTATGATAATGGTGAAGTTTAGTCTTTTAAAACGAGATTGTATATCTTTCTTCTTTACAGATGCAAGAAAATATTCTATTCTCCTCCTTTATTTATACGTTTGTACAAAAGTGCCTTCATCCACAGTCGTTTGTCATGTTTCTCCATCTTTAAACCGGAAGTGGCAATTCCCGAAGACAAGAAAATCATGTCTGTCGAAAGTTGAGCAAATTCTTTTTTTATTCTCTCTCTCTCTCTCTCTCTCTCTCTCTCTCACTCTCTCGTCGCCTTTTGCTTTTCGTCTGCCTCCGTCTAATGAATTTGTTTTCGCTACAACGAAAGTGAACATGATCGCAAGCATACAAAATCAATTGAGTATAAATGGACCGTGAAAGGGCAAGGGTACACCGGACGACAGACAGGCAAGTAATGAGAAATCAAGACTGCGTTCACACTGGATCATGTTGGGAATGGATTCAATTAAAACATGAAAGTTTTAATTAAGATGAGAACAAGAAGATATCAAATATAGAAAATTAAAAAGTTAAGATTCTTTTTCAACTTTACACTAATCATTATTAGTAATGACAAAAACCCAGGATAAATCTAATTCATTTATTCCTCATTGAAAGAATGTTGGGATTCTGGATGAAAAGAATTCTGATCTTGCTGAATTGATCATTTCCCTACTTTTAAAGGTTTTGCCTAACTATCACTCTACGGCAGGAACCCAAAGTCATTTCTTTATCAAGAATATAATCATCATTATTAGTAATGAAATGACAAAATCCCAGGATGAAACTAATTCCTCATTGAAAGAATCTTGGGATTTTAGATAAAAAAGAATTCTGACCGTGACAAATTGTCCCCTTCCTTAGTTTTAAAGGTTTGGCCGAACTATCACACTACGGCAGGAACACAAAGTAAAAAAAGAATATAATCATCATTAGTAGCAATGACAAAAGCCCAGGATGAAACTAATTCTTTTATTCCTTGTAGAAAGAATCTTGAGATTCTGGAGGAAAAGTCTTCTGATCTTGCTGAATTGATTCCTTCCCTACTTTTAAAGGTTTTGACTAACTATTGCTTTGTTTCTTTGTCAAGAACATAATAATCATTATTAACAATAAAAAACGCCCAGGATGAAACTAATTCTTTTATTCCTTTTAGAAAGAAACTTGGGATTCTCGATGAAAAGAATTCTGACCGTGCTCTCTTTTAAAGAATTTGCCTAACACTCTACGGTAGAAAAACAAAGTAACTTTTTAGTCAAAAACTTAATCATCATTATTAACAATGACCAAAGCCCAGGATGAAACTAATTATTTTATTCCTTATAGAAAGAATCTTCGGATTTTGGATGAAAAGAATTTTGATAGTGCTGAATTGACCCCTTCCCTATTTTTAAATGTTTTGCTTAACTATTCCTCTACGGTGGGAACCCAAAGTAAATTATTTGTCAAGAACATAATCATCATTATTAGCAATGACAACATCCCAGGATGCAATGAATTCTTTCATTTCTTGTTGATTGAATCGAACAATATGGATGAAAATCTGCTTAAATTGATAGTATCTTGAAAATTCCCTCTTGAGAATTGTTTTGACAATTGTGATATTAAAGAATGATAGTCAAAGAAATGTGATTGTTAAGTCTTGTGTGAATGTTTTACAAGCACATGGGTGACCTTCACTTAACATTCTAACCTAAGTCCCAGGCATTCAACAACTCAAGCCAGATCGTGAAGCGGTGTCTTTTCACACACTACGATAATGTAGTGATAAATCCTTTGGACGAAAGATGATGTTGATTGAGTATAGGTAAAAAAAATAAAGAGGACTCATCATCATCGAGGTTTCTGCCGACACTCGACACTTAAGGGATTTGAACACTAATCAGAGAAGAATAAACAAGAACTAATTGCATCCTCTGAAATGAAAACGAATAGAGGATGAGGACATGCGAAATCGAGTTTCTAAAAGCGAAGAGACAAACAATTGTGCTTACATTTTAGATGAAAAATTAAAAGAAATAGGGAAGATGAAGCGACATCAACATGGTTGCGAAGAGGACATCTGAAGCGCGAAACCGAACAGCCACCCAGAACAGCGCTATTTGAGTCATACAAAAATCAAGATAGACACACGGGGGTAGCATTTAGGCTATGCTAAACGAGAAACATAAAGATTAACCAGATAATAAGCAAATGCAGTTAGTTATCTTCGAAAGAATATGAAAATAGATATCATTCTCTGGGAAAAAAAAACAAAAAGTAAGAATAATAATAAAAAATACTATGGAACGTTGAACTTCAAGCGGGTCACCCAACTCATACCAAAAGCCTAAATTTAATTATGGTGAATAAAGAATAAAGATCTATCGGGACATGGCCAGAAAATGTAGAGTCAGTCTACCTAGAATTTCAGGTGTAAAAATAAAACCCAAGTGTCAAGTCCACAAATTACAATACAAAATTATAAACAACGCGAAGAAATGATCTTCACTGAAAAATAAGACGAAGCGAAATATGACAGTAACATGGTAAATATATTTACACGTTAAAAGTATATGTTCTTTGTTGTAGCCATGAAGAGATCAATAGTGCGAGTGTTCAAAATGATTTTTGTCGTGAGTCGGCAAAGTTCGAAGTGATTTGTTGCAAGTGAGTCTGTAAAGTTCGAAATAACATGTACGCCAGTGTGTGTGTGTGTGTGTGTGTGTGTGTGTGTGTGTGTGTGTGTGTGTGTGTGTGTGTGAAGCACACGCTAATAAAACACAGTAAACAAAAACAAATTGCGACAGAACTTACTTTCTCCGTGGCGTTGTAGGTAGAAAGATCATCACTAACTGACTCGTTGTCATGGTAACGTGTATCGAGGCTGGTCGGGTTCGCTGACATGTCTTTCGCCGACTGTATCATTGCAGATCTGGTCCTGTCTGTTGCGTTTCAGATCTCTCCGCTGTTCTGCTTCAGATCTCTCCGCTGTCTTGTTTCCGATCTGGTTGCTGTTTTTATGGCTTATGGCAAGTCTGTGACCGGCTCCACGATATCTATCTGATTTTGGGCGGGAACGAAATCTGTGACTCAAGCCCTGGCCTATTCCCAGGTCATTTGGAGTTCAACCGCGTGTACGTCGTAGAGAGTACATCACGTGACTTGTCATATGCAATCAGGTTCCAGAAACCAATTATTTAATTTTGGAGTCATGTTTTGTACAGGATTGTAACGTTTTTTCGTATCTACTGATTTTAGTAGGATTTATATGTAGAAGTCTCTCACTTGATTGTGTTTCACTTATTGGCCGTAAAATATAGGAGTTTATATCCTATAAGAACACCCATAGAAAACTATAATGCAATTGTCTATTTGCTCCAACGAGCTATTACGTGACTCGCAATGACCCCTTGAGACATAAATAAATTCATTCTGCCAAGAGGAAGATAATTGTCTTCTGTATTCTTACAATACCAATCTTATTGGGAAAATCTTGACTTGCATAACACAATCTGATATTAGCAATGCACTTAAATTATGCATATACCAGTCCTATTTTATCAGAAACATTTACATTAATTCATGTCCACTGACAATCTTTTATTTCCAGTACACAACTCTAAGATTTCTGGTTAACTTTAATGCCTCAAAAACAAAACTGCTCTCTATTACTCACCAGAGAGAACCATCCCTGCCCCCCACCCCATTAGAATGTCTGACGCTCAACTCCACGAGAGCACCTTTTTGCAACTGCTCGGCCTCACATTGACTGCTGACCTGAGATGGAACAAATACATTGAGTCAATAGCTTCGTCCACCGCTAGGAATGTTGGCTCCCTGTTTTTTTCTCGCCGAAGTCGATCCTTCAAATCTACAAATCAACCATTCGCCCTTGCATGGAGTATTTCTGCCATATATGGTCTGGAGCTCCTTCTAATTGTCTCAAAGTCCTTGATAAAATCAGGAGACGGATATGCAATGTAATTGGCCCTGATCTGGCATCTCGTCTGCAGTCACTCTCTCACAGACGTGCCGTTGCCTCCCTCTGTTTTTTTTACAAATACTTTCACGGTAACTGCTCCGATGAGCTGCTTTTGCTGATTCCCAGACTTCATGAATTTAAGCGTTCAAATAGGCTGGCATCTCGCTCTCACCTTTTCACTGTCGAAACTGTTAAATGTAGCCGTCTCTTCTACTCCAATAGCTTCATGTCTCGCACTTCTCGCCTGTGGAACTCCCTCCCCTTTTTCTGTTTCCCTGATAGCTATAATCTCCAACTATTCAAATGTAACGTCAATCGACGTCTCCAGATGCCCTGATCTATCTCCTAACCTTCTCTTCGTCCTTTCCTCTATCACTCCTCTTTGTTCTCGCTCCAACTCTGTAACCCCTTGCGTGCTAGTGGCTTCCCGCCTTGCTTGGGGTTGAAACGCTTAAAAAACAAAAACAAAAAAAAAATCCCTTGATTTTAACACCAAATTCTAGCATAGGTAGGAAATACATTATCGTAAGCATGGAAATGATTACCACTAGGTATACTTTGTGCTTATACAATGATGTAGCAAAAGACGATCCGATATTCCCTTCTACTAGAGGCGCTGTGGGCAATAATTATTAACATAATTCTGGCGCAGGGAAATAGTAGAACGGAGTATTCAGTGTTGTATTTATGAAGCTTAATTATGCAAAAGGTTGCAAGTGCGAGATACTCTATGAGAATCGTATTCAACAGACAGTTGAATTAGTCTGTTGGACGAGCTGGCTAGACACCACGCTACGGTCGGACCCAAAATTTGATAAATAACGTCTGGCACAAGGCCATAGAAAGAGATGCTGAGTGAAGATCGAAATCGCTGCATTAAAGAATTTGACTGCGAGGCGAATTTGATTATTATTATGCTATGGTTGACCTAATTATTTACTTATCTTAATCTGGTATAAGGACACTGTATAAAGAGTACTCGACGAGAATCGAAATCACTACACTAAATGGTTTCTGAGGTAATGTTATTTAATAATATTTTGGTATAAACTCAACGGATTTAATTAACTTTTGCAGCGATGGGATTGTATTTGAACTAGAAGTCCTACCGGGATTTATTATTGGTGGACACAATATTAACAACAATATGTAGATGAAAATGTAATGATGCCAGACACAGAAAGGAAAATTGAGCAGGGACTCCTAAACAAGATAAAAAAGGGAAAACAACAAGAACGGACTATCAATTGTAAGAAGATAAAACAAGATCGTTAGCAAAAGGAACAGTTCCCTATGCGAGATATGAACAGGAGATGTTAGAATCAAACAAGTATAGAAATTCTTCTATCTAGGAAGTGTTTAAACAGACGACGGAAATTGTGGCTCCGAAATCCGAAGACGCATTGGAATAGGGAAAGATGCCATCCAAAAACTAAACAAGGTATTAAGAAACAGGAAAATTTCGTAAGAAACAAAGAAAAAAGCTGAACTACTGTTTTATCAGTTTTTCTATATGACAGTGAATGCTAGATAACATGGCGGATCTACTAAGATACTAACTTCAGGGCCCTTAATACCGGAAGTAACTTTTTTTATAAGCTAATTTTTTTATGTTTGTTATTAAAATAGGTCCATTTTAGTAATAGAATCCTAAGTCAATCGGTTGAAGTAGTTAATCTTGGCACTAGAATACGCTCTAATACCAATATGGCCTCAAAATTCCCCTGTAATTGGTCAAATTTTTCATAGGAGATTGCAGCAGCCGAATCCCTAGCTTTATGGGTACGTTGAACTTGAAAGAATCTATTCATAGCCTACATTTTGGTATTATCATCCTTGGAACTAGTGTTGCTGGTTGCGAATGTCCACCATATTTGTTCAAGCTTCAAATCATAAAATGTAGGCCTTCTTCTGGTTAGATAATTTCATCGCCGGTGAAGAGGAGACATGAAGCTACAAAAATGTAGATTTATTCATAGCCTAAATTTTGGCACTTGAATCTATTGTTGCTGGCTGTTTAGGGGGTCACCATATCTGTTCAAGCTTCAAACCCCTAAAATATAAGCCTACCACTGATTAGATAATTTCCTCGCCGGTGAAGAGATTTGAAGCAATAGAAATCTAGATCTATTTATAGACTACATGCTTCAGGGCTCAAAAAAAAAAAAATGTAGGCCCGCCGCCACTGGCTAGATAATCTCCTCGCCAGTGAAGAGAAGACTTGAAGCAAGAGAAATGTCGCTCTAATGCTCAGAATAACATGAACGGAACCTATGAGCAACACGAAAGATTTAGGGAAAATGGAAACTACTTAGAATCAGAAAGAGGTTTGAAATTTCTAATATATGTATAGAGGGTTTAGAGAATTTAACACCCACTAGACGTGAAAGCAGGAAGGGAGTCATCGAGTAACTTCCCTAACGATCCTGGGAAAAAATGAATGTCCGAACAGAGCCTGGGATGGATAGTAAAGACGAAAAACGTTGTTTAGATGTGCGAAGGGTAGGAAGTGGTAGAGAGCCATGATCGCCCCACTTCCTGATTGGACAGGTCACATAAAATGCTTAGCCTGGCATAAGGTCATGGAAGAAAAGAGTGTTGATCAAATTCGTTGAATAGTCTGAGTAATAAACCTGCAACTTACTGCGCTAGAGTAGGCGTCCTAAAACTTGTTTCTTAAACACAGGGTTGCAGTTGGGAGCCTGCAAATAAAGATTGTTTATTCTGGACTCTGAGACAAACCTGCTAACCACTGCGCTGTGGCAAGAAATAAGCCCTTTATTTGCTCGTAATAAACCTTGGCACACTTCCGCTGCTACAATTAGAACACTGGATTAGACAAAACGGTTTTAAATTATACTTTCTCGGGTGTAAATTTGCGTGTTGTGTGTGTGTGTGTGTGTGTGTGTGTGTGTGTGTGTGTGTGTGTGTGTGTGTGTGTGTTTCAGTCCACTTTACAAAACAAACATCTCGACGGACTCCCACTCAGCCCCCCAGCGCTACCCCTCCCGCAGCTCGTAGTCAGAGTAAAAATGTTGAAACGCACCTGCCTCCAATGCAAAGAATTAGTAGATTTACTTCTGGGTAAACATGGGTCCGATATCGCCGATTTGTTACGCCCTTCCCCCCACGTTTGTTCTTCTGTTTTATTCCTTACCAACTGTCGTAACTCATTTTTCTTTCTTTCTGTCTTTCAAGCAGTTTTTTTTTTTTTCTTTCCTCTGCTTCCTTCCTCTTCTTTCTTCCTTTGTATCATTCAACTAGTACTCTTTCATTTTTAAAATACTTCTTCCCTGTACTTCATTTTTATTTCCTTTGCCGAGTCTTTCTTTAAAAAAAAAAACAATCTTTTCTTTAAATTCCTTCTTCTTTCTTTCCTTCTTTTGTGTATATTTCTTTTCTTTCTTTTCTTTCTTTCTTTCTTTCTTTCTTTCTTTCTTTCTTTCTTTCTTATCGCTTGTTTCATCTCTTTCTTTCTTTTCCATATCTTTGTTTCGTCCGATTGTTTCACCCATTTGTTCTTTCTTTCTTTCTTTCTTTCTTTCTTTCTTTCTTTCTTTCACCTGACACTCTTTTATTTCCATTTTCTCTCTTCTCTCTGCTTCATCCCTCTTTTTCCATTTCTTTTCTTTTCTTTCTTTCTTTCTTTCTTTCTTTCTTTCTTTCTTTCTTATCCCTTTGCTTTACCTCTCTTTTTCTCATACCTTTGTTTCATTTCATATCTTTCTTTTTTCTCAACACTTTATTTCATTTCTTTTCTTTCTTTCTTTCTTTCTTTCTTTCTTTCTTTCTTTCTCCTCCTTTTGTTTCATTTCTTTTCTTTTTCATCGCATTTTTTCATCGCTTTTTTTTTCTTTCCTTCTTTCACAAAACAGTTTTTCCTGTCAATTTTCACTCCTACTTTCCGCAAAACCGACCCTTACCCTCACGAATGGATTTACAGACCGTTAATGTGTTTTGAGCGGCTAAACATCAAAGAATTCCCTAGATGTGTGTGCAGACAAGATAAAAGTATTTTCTTCCGACCTCTGCAATGGTCGATAGCGTCTATTTTTGCGTCTGGCTAAAAAGACAGACTGATACACAAAAATGTCTTCAAGTGGAAAAATGTTCAAAAAAAAAAAAAAAATTAAAAATACTAAAGTATTGCCGTTGTAAAGTTGAGGCAAGCCCTTTAAAATAACATAAATAATACATGTTTTATTTTCTATTTTGATTCACAGATATCTATATGGGTCAAACTGATCAGTATTCTCTACAGACAATAATATCTGGTAGGAATTGTTGAGTCTTCTTATCCTATAGATATTTCTTAAGTTAAGATTAGATCGCAACACAAGGTCAAAATTGAGCAACACTAAGTAAGGAATGAGTTCACAAGAGAAACTTTTACAAGAACAAAAATTCCATGGCCTTTACATAACCTGTGTATAGTATATTTGGTACTATGATCAAAAACGGTTACAACAGGTACCTCCAAAGAAGAGCGATACCTAAGGTTTAAAATGCCTTATTGATATGAAAAATCTTTCTTGAGGCTTTTATTTTAGTTTTAATCCCAAGTTAATAAATTGAATTTAATATTTCCAATAAGCAAAATACTTTTCTGCATTTTAAACCGAATTTTAAATTGATAGGAAAATTGTTTTTATTATCAGTAAAATCGTCCATCTAGGCATGTTCACTTTTTCGCTAAAAAGTGGCATACCCTGATGAAAAACGCCCCAAAACTTCAAAGTTTTATCGCGAAAAGCTTTATGTTATTGATATGAGGAGAGAGCAAAGTATTTTTTAATTATTTAAAAAAAAAATATTCCTTTTTAGCACGTTTGAAATTTTGATTGAAAATCTTGTTTTTTTGTTTTTTGGGGTTTTTTTTTAGTCAGAGGTCACTTAATATTTAGCATTAGGTGTCCTTTAGCGTCTTTTTCAGTTGAAAACATGTTAATGTGGAAATTATTGCAAAAATCAAATAATTGTCGGAATTTAATGTAACTTTCAGAACTTATTCAAACAAAAATGAATAAATTTATTCAAAAAAATTTTGTTTTTTAGAAAGTCATGGTAAAAATATTTTTTACATTTGTTACCCAACCCCCTTAATTAATTTTATGAAAACTTTAAAACTAGTGACTGTGTAACTCTGTATTTTTGAATTAAATGAAGAAGACTTTGAGGAATATAAATCATTAATTTTTTATAAAATTTTACTCGCAACAACCCAAACTTTAGCTTTGAATTTAAAATACAAAACTCAATAAAACTAAGACATTATTTAATTAAAAAAAAGCATTTAATGGTTTTATGAATAATATTTATTAAGAACGTTTTTGTCTGAAACCAAATTTTTATTTATTTTTTGCAATTATAAATAAAAAATTGATAAAATTGATAATTGTTTGAAAATTAAATTTGAAAATGTATAAACTCTGGAAAGTCTCTTATTAAAAAGATCTAGTTTTACAGATCATAAATTAGAAAGCCTATTAAAATCTATTACATGTATCCATTTTTAAAATAATCTTATTATGCCAAAAAAATGTATTAAAATCGTCTCCGATAAAACTATGGATGCACATTTCTGAAAAAAAATATTACGTGTTCTAGGGTTATTTCCCCTGATTGTATGATTGCATTTCACTTAAAATTCACATAGATTTTGTCACTTCTGTCCTACCATCCAATAAATTCCCCTGACGTAAGTTGTCGATTCACACCTCCCGAAAAAAATCACCACGGTTGGACATGTCGCTCTTTAAAAAAAATTCTGCTAAAAAAGTAAGTAATATTTCTTTCAAATTACATTAAGTATACTTTAGATTTTTTAATTTTTCAAAAATAACTTTTGAAAAAGTATAATTGAATTTTACAAGATTTTAAACGCGGAATTTCACTTTTGTTTATAAAACTATCAAAAATAGATGACATGATTGATTTTACGCCAATTTGATGACTAAAAAACAAGATTTTTAGCTAAAATTTCGGACGTGCTAGAAAGGATTAAAAATTTTTTTAAAAACTTTAAAAATACTTTGGTCTTTCCTCTTAATATTGACATAAACATTTAGACAATACAACCAAGTTTGGGACTGTTTTTCATCAGGGTATACTCTTTTTTTAGTGAATTTTTGGACATACCTAATTAACAAATCAGTCAACACAGTAAAATTCACTTTATTAAAAAATCTTTAAAAAGTAAAATATGCTTTTCTGATACTTTATTTGAGCAAGATTACCGTATATAAGCCAGATACTGAATTAAGTTTTTTGTGAGGTGTTGGCATATCTATGGATAACCTGATGTTTACGAGATTTATGTAAGGGGAAATAACTATAGTAAAATTACATGACGAATACAACATGAACGCCTTTTCTAGATATTCTTTTAACTACACAGTAATGTTAAAAACTTAAAATATTTTATGCAATCTAATATTTTATTGGATTTTAAGTACTTTGGTTTTATAGTCTTGCTTACGAAGACGCTTGTTAAGAAAATGTAAAATTTGAAATTTAAATAGGTACCGCTCTTATTTTCAGATAATGTTGTGTATGGACGCCCGTATTTACAAAAGTCGGCACGTTTATACACACACACACACACACACACACACACACACACACACACACACACACACACACACACACACACACACACACTCACAAATTCAGTTTTCTTCTAAAGTACTGGGGGTCGCTGAATTGCAGTAAGCGTTTGTATTTATGATTAGTAAATGCAACTTTTATTTAATAACAATATCATTTATTCAATAAAAATTAATTCAAAATTTAAAATTTAAAACTTTATAAATTATTCGAACTAAAATTTTCTTTTAAAATGAAAACAATTCTTTTTTCATCGAAAAAATATGTTTAAGACAATAGAATCAATAATATATTTTATTCATAAAAGCAATTAAAAGTATTTCTAATTAAATGGTGTCTTAGTTTTATTAAATATTTTCATTTTACGATTCAGAGCTGATCGTCTATAACTGTGGATCCCGTGTGACAAAAAAAAAAGAAGAAGAAATTGATTATTTAAATTCTCCTAGAACTTGTACTTATAATTAATATATAAACATAAAGCGCCCCCAAAACATTTCTCGACATTTCATATAATTAAATAAGTGGTTGAGGAACAAAAGTAAAAAAAATACATTTTTAAGAAAATTTTTTTTAAACAGAAATAGTTCAAAAATAATTTCTTTCATTTGTGAATAAGTTCAGAAAATTTCATTAAAATCCGACAAATATCTTATTTTTGCAAGAATTTCCAAATCAATTTGTTTTTCACCGAAAAAAAAAAAAAAAAAAAAAAACGCTAATATATGGTCACCCGTTCACCAGAGAAACAAAAAATTTCACCAAAATTTCGAAGGTTCTCAAAAGGATTTAAAAAGAATATATTTTTACATAAAAAAGTATTTGGTCTCTCCTCTTAATAATATCAAAAAGATTTTGACGATAACAATTTGTTTTTATTAAATTTTGGGCATTTTGTCATCATGATATGATAATTTTTTATGGAATCTTTGAATGTGCCTATATTAAAGTGTTTGTTATAAACAATTTATAATATTTATAATACATTAAAAACAGAGTTCAGTATTGGCGGAAGCTGATTAGTTAATAATTATTTTTTGTTCACCTTTGCTGTGGCCAGGAATTGAACTCAAAACACTTTGGATCAAGTCATTGGATTACTTCAACCAACGTTTTTATTCACAAGGACTCATAGCCCAGTGGATAAAAGCGTTGATTGTAGTAATCCAGTGACTCAACCCAAAGAGTTGTGATTTCAATACCTGACCACAGCAGAGATGAACAAAAACTTGAAGAGTTGAGTTACTGAAACTAAGATATCCGAAAGAGGCGTGGCACATGGAAGTAGAACAATCTACCGCGGTGGATGAAATAAAGGGTTCGATTTGAAATTCTTAACAACTGAAGAAAACCAGAACGTAGAACGGCCGAAACGTTGTGAATAGGACAACAAAGATGAAGACAACAGTCAGAAAAATGTAAATAGTTTAAATAGGGTTTATTTTCATTAATATTTAATTAGTTAATTGCTGCAATACATCATGATTCTAAGAAAACCAATATATTTGTTTATTGGAAAAAAACGGGACAAAAAAACTTCTTAGCAATGCGTTTCGTTCCAAGGAATGATTTCTTTAGATTAATAACGGTTTAATAATAATGGCATTAATAATGGAATTAGTTTTATATATAAAACTGGAGGTGGGGGCAGGAAGAAACTACAATAAACGCCGATTACAGTTTACATCGAAACGTTAAAGATGCAAGGACGTTCGGCTTTAAATTGAAATTTTGACGTCCAGCCTATAGAAATTTTAAACTTCGTCTATCCCATTCATATTTTAACAACTTTGTTCTTTTTATTATTTACCGTTATTCTTACCGATATTATTACCGTTATTATTCACCGTTATTATTATTGTTATTAAATACCGTTATTAAACACCGTTATTATTACCGTTATTATTTAGTTATTATTACCGTTATTATTACCTTTATTAAATACCGTTATTATTACAGTTGTTATTTACAGTTGTTACTACAGTTATTATTTACCGTTATTAGTACCGTTATTAAATACCGTTATTATTAGAATTATTATTTACCGTTATTATTATCATTATTATTACAGGTATTATTATACCGTCATTATTACCGTTATTATTTACTGTTATTATTACCGCTATTAGTACCGTTATTATTACAGTTATTATTGACCGTTAATGTTTCCGAATTACTTCAACTATCCTACATTGTATCAGTAGCTATTTTCTAAGGATAAAATTCCTTGTAGAGAAATACAAAATATATTTTTACCTTAATAAAATGCTTTCCCCGTTGATTAAAACTTCATTCTTTTTACTTTTATGTTGACACTGTATAAAAGGTCATTAGATTCGCTTTTTTAGGGTAGAAAAAAATCACCAATTTTGATTCTAGTTGGGAAAAATGTTATAAAGAAAATAAGTAAATTTTCATTTACTTATTATATATATTTTTCCATATATGTCTGAGTTATTTTGAATTTACTATATTTATGGGGGGAAATTTTTCAATATCAGGAATGTGCGTACGTAGGTGTGTGTGTAAGTATTGTTCATGCGTTCCCCAAAAGTGAAACGCGTTATAATCACATTTTTCCGCGATAACTTTACATGTCGTATATGCAGATAACAAGATGGTATTTATCAATCCACCCACGGGGACCGAATGTGGCACAAGGCCTTTTTAATGTGGGTATGTCTGAGCCCGTAGGCCCAGCCAAAAATAAAACCCATCTAAACCCGTCCAAGCGGGCTAGTTCCGTCAACCTCCCCGAACGAAACCCTACCCTTCGGCGGAGCTTCGTCCGAATGCAGATAACAAGATGAGGCTACGAATAATTATCGCGGAGTATTTATAGTACCGGAAAGCGCCCCCAAGTAGCGCTTTCGAAAATTAGGAGGAGGTAACATTAGCAAGAAAGGTATACATTTTAGTCATTTTTTTTTTTTTTTTTTTTTTTTAAGCAAGACAGCTAATTCACCAATAGTCATATTAATGGATGCGACAGGATCATATGACAGTTCCTCCTATGAAGATTGAGGCAAATTCGAATCCTTCCAGAGCGATCATTTTCCTTCCTACATTTTCCCGAATTCGCAGCCTGACGAACAATTAATGCAATTGAACGTCAGGCATCTTAATTTAGAACTTTTATTATTGTAAACGTTATTTTGCGTGGCTACATGTGTTTCTGAAGATATCACTGTTTTTTAAACCGGCCGAGGTCATCGAATGTCTGTCTTATTAAAGAAAATGTACATTTCTTATCAAGAGATACAATTTCTTTAATATGATTATATATATATATATATATATATATATATATATATATATATATATATATTATCAATTTGCCCCAAACAAGACGATAATGCCACTAAGATGCAAGGAGGGAAAGAATGATAAAATATTTTAAAGGAGCCGGAAATCCAATCCTAAACAGGAAACAGGAAATTAACCTCTTCTCCTGTTAAAAAAACGGAGATGAGTGCGTACATTTTTTTTAAGCGTTTCACCTCAAGTAAGGCGGGAAGCCACTAGGACGCAAGGGGTTACAGAAGATTTGGAGCAAGATCAGATAGGAGTGATAGAGGAAAGGATGGGGAGAAGGATAGTGGATAGATCAAGGCAACTGGAGATGTCGATTGACATTTCATTTGAATAGTTGGAGATTATAGCTCTCAGGAAAACAGGAATAGGGAAAAGGGTTCCACAGGCGAGAGGTGCGAGGTATGAAGCTATTGGAGTAGAAGAGACGGCTACATATAATAGTTTCAACAGTGAAAGGGTGAGAGCGGGATGCCAGCCTCGTAGGGCGCTTGAATTCATGAAGTCTGGGAACCAGTGAAAGCAGCTCCTCGGAGCAATTACCATGAAAGTATTTGTAAAAAAGACAGAGAGAGGCGACGGCGCGTCTATGAAAGAGCGACTGTAGACGAGATGCCAGAACAGGGCCAATTATATTACATATCCGCCTCTGGATCTTATCAAGAACCCCGAGGCAAACAGAAGGTGCACCAGACCATATATGGCAACAGTACTCCATGCAAGGGCGAATTGTTGATTTGTAGATCTGAAGGATCGATTCCGGGGAGAAAAATTTCCTGGTGCGGCACAAGGAGAATGAATTTATTCAATATACATTTGGAATGTATGTATTTTTTTAAAACCCATATACTTTCAGGGCGTAGGATGTATATACAGTAGAATCCCTCATATCCGGAATCCCTCATATCATAATCCCTTATAAGAGGAATTTTTTTATCCGGAATCCCTTATATCTGGACATGATTTTGAGGCGTATATTTGAACTATTTGGATGATATGCTGATTTGAAAATTTCTGTTTATCAAAAATTTACTTTGGATAATTGTTTATGATAAAGAAAGTAATGGCTTGTATTGGTTTCAAAAGATGATGGGAATAAGAAAAAAATACAACTTTGGAGTTATCAATAAAAGGAAATTTTAAAGAACAGACTAGACGCTGGTGAAAGTTCATTGTAACTGATGGCTGAGTTCAACATAGGAAAGTCAATATTGTATGATATAAAATCTTCCAAAGAAACTATTCTTCAGTGTTCACACTGTCACAATGAACAAGGAAATAAAGAATATAATTTACCTAGACTGAAAATGAAAAAGCTATTGAAAAGGTTGTCAGTTTTATGGAAAGAAAGCCAGCATTCAGCTATGATGATTACAATAATGCACGCAGTTAAAGTGTATTTCATTTTAAAAATTTCAAGAACAAAAGCAAAACGAAATGCGGAAAAAGTTAAGAATGACATTAGAAGAGAAAGAATCATCATGCAACAGCGATTAAAAAATCCTTTTTACATTATTTGTTTCACATACGTGGCAGACTTAATTTAATGAATTTTCATTAACATTACATAATTTATTTCTTTTTCCTTAAAATCAATTCTGTTATATTTCCCTCACCATTAGTTTATTTTGTTTACTTAAAAACATTGAAAATAAATGTTAAACCTGATTTCAGTTCTTTTATTTTAATGTAAATATAACCCCTCATATCCGGACATTGTAACCAATTCCTCATATCCGGAAGGCCTTCTTAGTCCGGTTGTCAGAGATTCTACTGTATTTTGTTTGTGTTTTTTTTTTTTTTTTTTTTAATTTTTTATGTACTATTTCGTAATTTGTCTTGCCTTCTAGAATTTTTGTTTACCTAACGTTTAATATATATTTGAAAACCGTTAATTGTTTCGAATAGCCGGACCTCGAGATCTCAGGAAGACTATAATCCAAATTCATTCGTTGAAAACCCTGATTTTAAGCCTCTGCTGCCTTGCGGTCATATTCAAGACACGGAAAATCGATGAAATATATAATCCATACAGATATATATATATATAATATATATTTATTTGGATTTTGTTGGTACAGCCGAGCCAGGAGTTTGACGTATCTGAGCAAACACAGCTTGTAACTTGGCTCTAGGACAGTTTTGATTCCCGGACATTTGCGCCCCGGACATTTGCGCAACCACACAATTGCGTAACAGAAAATTTGGTGTCCCTGACATTTGGGTCCCCTCTACAAAAAGTTTATCCCTGGATAATTTTTGTACCTCTGATAATTTTTTTAAAGTTTTAAAGGCAATTAACATAAATTTTGAAAAAAAGCATAGGTAATAATCAAAAATTGTTAAAAAATGAATAAAAAAAATAAAATAAAAAAATCAGTTTATTTTTGTTTAAAATGCAATGACAGAGTAACAAGTGTTGCAAGATCGCTCTACACGTCGCCATTATGTTTTTGTTTCATCGGCGTTTTTTTATGATAATGGTAGCTGTAATTTTCCTTGTCCATAAATATTTTTCAACCAGTGCTTGATTTTTCAAAGTTTTACGCCATGGGTTTTGTGTTGCAATATCATTCGATTAAATCCAAAATCTATTAGATGTTTCTGGTACGCACAGCTCGAGTGAACTGAAACTGCTACCTGAATTTTTTCTTGTTTTTAAAAAAAGAAATTTTTTCTCTTTTTTTTATTTGTGGTAAACTACCTTTCTGCTTGTTTAATGTAATTAAATATATTATATATATAAATTTATATATTAAAGATAAATTTTTAAAAAAACGGTAATAGATGAAAAATTTTAATCTTAAATACGCAATATCCAAAAGGACGCAAATGTCCAGATGA
>CAHIKZ030001656.1:0-97500 GCA_903632075.3 Acanthosepion pharaonis | reverse complement strand
GTGTATCTGAATAAATGAAACCATTCGAAAGCTGTCGATGGGTACGTATGGCACAATGTCACCAGTCATTGGTCTAAAACATTGGAGCGGACTGAGATTGTTCAGCTACTGATCACGACAAATTATTCCCCCGCTCCAAGGAACAGTATCTAATGTCTGCTCAGTATAATGTACCTGAGCAAGTGGTTGCATCAAGGATTAGCTAGCCACCCTAAAGAATGGGGATACTCGGCAATGGCCAGCCAGACATTATTATTACTATAGCAAAGCAAAGTCGCTTCCTATATCGTGCGATATACGAAGCAGAGATAAGTGCAACAGAAACACAAAATGTCTTAACTGGGTTCACTGTTTCCATTCTCAGTACCGTTAATCTTTAGAACACTCGCACTTACTCAAAATGACTGAAAGGTTCGAAAAACTGGAAAAATTCGTCAGTAGTCGAGTTATTGTTCAGGCAAGCTAAAAATTTGGCTATTATTTAAGGTGAGAGGCCAGGGACACGTATTTTTCTGTTGTTTTTCTTTACTTTTCTTTTTCCTTTGCTTACGTTGAAAATGTTTCTCCTAAACATTACTAAGTGAGATACAACACCAAGTCCTTCATTGTACATCCCGGATAAATGGATAACGTCTTTTGTGTCCCCTGTCTTTTCATGGCTCTCCACAATTTCCTGTCCTTTTTAACTTTTAGCAATGTTTGTTTTTATAGTATCCTTCCAACTCCCTCATCTGCCATTCATTTATAAAAGCTGGTCAAGTAAGTTAGCTGTTGTTTCTGTTTCTCCATTTTGCCTGCAATATGTCCTCAGAGCGTTAAATTCCCGAAGCCTTCTTTCCTCATTATGTATTTCAGAAATGTCTCTCTTATTCAAAGCATACGTGTCCTTTCTGTTTCTATTTTCCTTAAGACTTCCTTGTTACTTACATGCTCTGTCCATGTTATTCTCAGGATCCTTTTGTAGAACCACATTTTCATCTCTCCTCGTAATGCATAAACTAAACATAACAGATGGATACTACAACATCTAAATAAATAAAAGGCAAATTTTGTCTGTCCGCCGGAGGGTCTAAAACTCTTCTTACTCGGGTCACACTTGCTCTACAAAAGACATACCTTTTTGATATCAGGATGATCCCAGGATTAAAAATCTACCCTAAATATGGTGCTTGAACTTCCAGCATTGGGATTTGTGTCCGGGATGTGGAGGAAACAGTTAAAAATTAAAATTTTAAATTAAATGAAAAAAAATTAGTGTCTGTCTATATTTCTGAGATGAGGTATTATGTACACTAGTGAGAAAAAGAAAGAAAGAAAGAAATATACAAGGGAGGGAAGATAGAAGTGTTTAACGAGAGTTTCAGTGAAATGGAAAAAGTTATCAATTTCAAATATTTTCATTTGTATCCCCTTACTTCTTAAAATAACGGCCAGCATTCATATTTATGATTGTTATTGTAATAGTTTTTGTTAAACTCAAATATTTAACGATGCGATAGGGGGAATTTCTACGGATTCTTTTATTGTCATAGAACTCGCCATGAGATTACCCAATCTTTAACTGAAGAATTAAGATTCATCAGAATATTTAAATAGAAAAACCGTGACATTTTCACGGGTTAAAACTATTTTTATTTATTTATTTTTTAACTTCATTTTGCTAAATCTGGCAAACATGGTACGTATAGAAAGTTTAATCCGAGGCTCAATTACGTTACATTAATAATAATAATAATAATAATGATAATAGGGTACATGGCATCCTGATAATTAATCACTGCCTACGCGTCGTTATAGGTTTACTAAACTTATCTATTTCCTAGGAAATTATCTTATGTATAGTGCAAACTGTGAGGATCTACCTGTCTATATTTCTGA
This sequence comes from Acanthosepion pharaonis, assembly GCA_903632075.3. Taxonomy (NCBI): domain Eukaryota; kingdom Metazoa; phylum Mollusca; class Cephalopoda; order Sepiida; family Sepiidae; genus Acanthosepion; species Acanthosepion pharaonis. The sequence continues at coordinate 95,622 of CAHIKZ030001656.1, read as the reverse complement.
GATGAAGTATTATGTACATTATTTATATTATTCGGACTATTGTCTTCATCATTGTCGCCATATTTATTACAACGTTTCGGCCCTTCAGTATCTGTCTATATTTCTGAGATGAGGTATTATGTACACTATTTATATTATTCGAACTTTGTCGCCATATTTATTACAACGTTTCGGCCATTGTACGCTCCGGCTTTATTCAGGTGGTTGGAATGTCGAACTGAACCATTTATTTCGCTCACTGGGGTAGACTGTTCTAGTTCCACGTGCCATTTTTTAATGGATGTCAGTTATCACCTGTTAATTCCCCTCTCCAAGTTCTCCACTGCCTTAACCGGGTATTGAACTCACATTTTTTGGGTCCTGTCACTGGATCTAGCCTTTATCCACTGTGCCATGTGTCCTTGGCGACAAAGGTGAGGACAATAGTTCGAATAACGTAAATAGTGTAAAAAATTAGTGATTTTAAAGGTTTTTAATTTATATTGATTTAAAGTAATACAAAACTATTGTGAAGTTAAAAAAAATGTTTTAAATTCAATTTAAAATATTTCGAAAACTTTGTAAATTGAGGAAATCAGCTTTATTTCTTCAAAATTCCAAGGAATTGGAATTAAAGTTATAGGTTTCAATTGTTCTACGGGATTTGTGATTTGAAGAATTTTCGGCCTGAATTGTAACTTCTGCTCAAATCGGTCTTTTGGTCAGAATTGGACATATGTCTCTAATCAGAGTTAAAGTAAGGTTAAAGTTCCATGCAGTGAATTGAGGAATTCAAAGTTATTTCTTCAAAATTATCATTGCTGTTTTCCAAGCTGGATCAGATGTCCTTTTAGTTTTAGGCCGGGGGCCCAATTATCCCTCCTCAGTAGCCAGCTTAAAAGTTCACACGGAGTGCAGCTTTTAAGATAGTCTTAAATAAATATATAATTATAATAATTTTATATGAATACTACCTTATGAAAATTGAGATGTAGTGGGGTGGGGGCGTATCTAGTTTTGGGGATCTGTATCGTAGACTCAGGGGTTCACAAGATCCTTACACCGGCCATGAATGCTTCTATTACTAATTAATTTTGTAGCAATTAAACGTTTTACTTTTTGATCACCGGTTTTAATTTTGTATTTGACATTACTCCAAATGTTTCGTACAATGGCCAGTAGCAAGGTCAGAACGCTCTTTTAATATCCCAGTTCGCTTCACTTCGTCGAATCTCTGGAACACATCTAAATTAGTTTTTGTTACAATCTTTTTTCTTTTTTTTTGTCAGGGGATAATTGGTTAGATCCAAACAGCAATGGTGCATAGTGCATGTTTAGTCGTCATCAGGGCCGAGGCAAGGTGAGTAACAGATCCCAGCTAGTATATTTAGTTAACACCCCCCCCCCGAGGGTTTCATGTGGTACAAAGCCGGTTTAACGTGGGTTCTCCGAGCCCGTAGGCTCGGCCAAAAATATTCCCTTTTTGAACCCGCATAAACGGGTTCAGGGTCAGTCTACCTCCCCGAACGAGAATCTGCCCTACGGCGGAGCCTCGTCCGGGTTCTTTTCTGCCCGAAGGCAGAGAATTCAACGGTTTAGCTGGAACAGGACGCAGCTAGTGATATTTAGCTACCCCCCACCAAGAAGGTTACATGTGGCACAAGGCCGGGTTTAACGTGGGATCCCCGAGCCCGTAGGCCCGGCCAAAAATATTTCCTATTTGAACGCGTATAAACGGGTTCTGAGTTAGTCTACCTCCCCGAACGAGACTCTGCCCTTCGGCGGAGCCTCGTCCGGGTTCCGAAGGCAGAGAGTTCGACTTTTTAGCTGGAACAGGTTGCAGCTAGTCTCTGTAGTCCGTTGACTTACAGATACTTATAACCAGTTACTACCTATAGTGTAGTCATTCATTGGAGTGACAAGTTATTCCATTACATCACTGAAACCAAGTAGCGTTTCTGATATGCCTTTTATCTTTCTGCGCGATCAAAATGAAATAATTCATTAATTATGAGTTATTAGCAGGGAGCAAAGTTCATGTGAGTTAAGGAACTAACAAAGCGGAGGGCAAGCATAATTATTATTTGATTATTTTGTAGATCCTGTCACTATGGATACGGTTAATGAGGGTCGTTGTGTAGGTCATGTCTCTTTTCTGGCTTTTCTTCTTTTTTTTCATCAACTTTATAAGAATTTTTAACGGAACAACGTTAAATGAGGACCAATTGGATTTGTGTTAATAATCATAGTATTGTTTCCAAATTTTCTGCTGGCCGGTATACGCGTTGAGAGATAAACACGTGTGTCTCCTGAAATACCCACAACAAATATGGTAGACTCAGGATGAGTCCACGTAAAGAAACAAGAACTGATATATATGTACAAACAAATGATAATCTATTAACAATAAAGGATTATAAATGACAAAAGACAATAATGTGTGTGGCAAAGGAATGTGGAAACGTTATGGTCCAAAGTATATGAAGGAGTGAATGTGTGTACGTACGTGTGTGTATATGTATTGTTCATGTGTTTCCCAAAAGAGAAACGCGTTATAATTGTGTCCTTCCTCGAGAAATTTACATGTTGACGTCTATGCGGAAAATTATTAAAAGAATAATTATCGCAGAGTATTTATAGTACTGGAGAGCGTCGCCTAGGAGAAGTTTCGAAAATCAAGAGAAGGTAATCCGATAGTACATTAACAAGAAACGTATACATTTTAATTAGTTTTTTAAAGCAAGGGAACTAATTCACCAATAGTCATATTGGTGAATGTGACAAATTAATTTAATACTGTTATTCTCAGACGACGCAAGAATCTCTTCTCTTTCCTGATCCTCTCTTCATCGTTCAAAGAAAAACAGTTTGACTATCGGGGAAACATAATCAGTTGCGGACCACCGGCAATGATAAAAGGCGTGTTCAACCTGTTAAAAAAAAAACACGCTGTAAACAAATAATAATTCTTTTGCTTTGTTATTTTTCCCCGCCTTTTCAAGTGCTCCATAAGTGAAGATGAAATACAAGTCGACGTGCCTTTTCTTTTTTTAATGGTGTTAGGGTCTCTGCTAATATAACAATGCAGTAATATAAACAGAATTCATCCAACTTGAGCAGTTATATTTGGCACCAACAAAATGGATGCCTTTTTTTTCCGAAATGAAGACAGAAATAGCTACCCACTGTTTTAAAATATTTACCAAAAATCAGGGAATTATCCGATTCAAATGAAAATTTCAGTACTTTTTCATTAATGAATTTTTATTAGAAGACCTTATAGAAATATTTTTTGCGGGTCTGTTTTCCCCATCTTTTTCGATAACTTGTGAGTACTTTTTAATTGGTGGGTATGGGGCCATGAAATTCTTTTAGAGTTATATAAAAAAAATTCTTAAGAAGTTACTTCAAAGAAAACTTCATGCAATATCTGACAAACAAAATTAACAATTAAAAACAAATGAAAACTACTGATAAAGTTCATTTTCTTCAGACATAGTCATTCCCTCCTGTAGTTTACTGCTACTAACAAGCAGGGATTTTTTTCTCCTGATGATGGCCATGCTGGCCGAAACTAATCGAGGAACCTAATTGAAATAATAAAACAAAAATATATTAATATACAACGCACTATGTCTGAAAGTTTTAATGTTGTAATGTTCAAAAACACACACACACTCATATATATATATATATATATATATATATATATATATATATGCACACACACAGAGGGTGATTAAAAAGTAAGTCCTTATTTTATGTATGATGGACTCTCCCGGCTTATAAGAATTATAGTCAGACGAGTGAGTCTGTCATATATAAAATAAGGAATTATTTTTTAATCAGCTTGGATAGGTATGTATAGAGATTTTCTAAGGGAACCTCGGCGTGGTGTAATGGTTACAAGCTTGTCTCGCTAAAGCAGTTACGACTGGAGAGTGAGTTCGATCCTCAATGGGTGCCCGATACTTTCGGCCTTGTGCCGTATTTTAGCTACGCTTAGAAAATCAGTATAGTGATCTTCCATGTGTAGCTTAGATGTGGTACAAGGCCGAAAGTATAGAGCACCCAGTGAGAATCGAACTCACTACTCAGTAGTAAATGTTTCTACGAGACAAGCTCGATGTACCCCCTGTTTATCTATATATATAAATTGCGTATATTTTGGCAGCATGTTTTCATTGAGACATGTTTCATATTATAATTTAGACAAGTTTTATCTACTTATTTTTATTTGGATCCTTCCATATTCACGGACAAGTTTTTTGGTGTCATTATTGAAGGAAGAGAGAAAATCGCCGTGTTGATACATATACTTTTATCCCGAGTACTTTCGACATAGCACAATGTTATCATCAGGGTGTTGTTTATTTGGAGACAAATATTGCAGTGTTCATCATTTTCAAAGACAAAATTACTGTGTTCATCTGAAGTTTTTTTTTTTTTACTTGTGAAGTGAAGAACGCTGAGTGAGTATTGTGATTGTTTTGACTGACGTTTCAGGGGAGATAACTAAGTATGGTGTGTCGAGAGTTTTTAAGAAATAAGTATTAAAACTATTAATGCAAGCCTTGATATTTTAAACTATCTACTGTACATATTTTGAAACATTTGTGCCATATTCATAATTAATTTTGTTTAAGTTTGGTTTCAATTTTTTAATATAGATAGCGTATTATTTTCATGAATAATATCGATGTATTTTCAACAAGAATTTTTCTGAATTGCGAATGTGGACAGATATGCTGTTGTAAATGTTTAGAAATGTTGGACATATCATTCAAAGAAAAACTCAATCGTCAAAACAATGTTGTCGTAGTGTGTTCAACATAAATATTATGTTTTCCGTTGGAGATACAATCTCCCAGAAGACATTTAAATTTATAAACAATGTTAGTTTTCTGCAGCACATGAGTTGGTGGGTCGTTACGAATGATTGAATTAGATATACTAGATTTAGTGTAGCATATAATTATTATTTTTTTTTTTTTACTAAATCTAGCATATCTAATTCAATCATGTCTAGTAGGGATTTTTATCTTGTCCTTTGTACGACCAACTGTCGCAGCGGGAAGTCGCAAGGTTTTGATTTTATGGCTCGCCTATTTGAGAATGTATACTTTGTATTACATAGATGCAAGTTATAGTCTTTAAGAATGGATTCAAAGAAAGATGGCTATGTAATGTCATGTTTTAGACATGTGTTTATAGTTAGTAATAATGTTATTTGATCAACATTTTATAATGCCCCATTCAGCCCATTGGATGTCAGAGGGGATGCATCTTCCTCTTAAGAAATATATTTCATTCAACAAACCACCTTTAAAATCTAAATGAATTGAATAAAAAATTTTTTTTGTTATATTTTTGGTTAAGACCAAACATGGATTATGCCAGAAATTATCTGTTATGATAAAAATTGGTTATGACTAAACATTGTTTGTGACTAAACATTTCTTATGACAAAAATTATTTTTTGTTATGTTATTGGTTATGAATAAACATTGGTTATGACCAAACATCGGTTATGACAAAAATTATTTATGATTAAAATTGGTTATGATTAAACATTGGTTATGACTAAAATTGGTTATAACTAAACATTGGTTATGACTAAACATCGGTTATGACAAAAATTATTTATGAAAAAATTATTTGTTATGACTAAAAATTGGTTATGACTAAACATTGGTTATGACTAAACATCGGTTATGACAAAAATTATTTGTTATGACTAAACATTGGTTATGACTAAACATTGGTTATGAAAAAAAATATTTGTTATGACTAAAAATTGGTTATGACTAAACATTGGTTATGACTAAACATCGGTTATGACAAAAATTATTTGTTATGACTAAACATTGGTTATGACTAAACATTGGTTATGGCTAAACATTGGTTATGAAAAAAATTATTTGTTATGACTAAAAATTGGTTATGACTAAACATTGATTGTAACAAAAAATATTGGTTATGATTAAACATTGTTATGACTAAACATCGCTTATGAATAAAATTATTAGTTATGAGTAAATTTATTGGTTATGACTAAATATTGCTTATGACTAAAACTCTTGGGCGTAAGACGATAAACTACATCCAGCAGCAAGGCCTCTGATCAGGAGGTTTTGAGGAGCGTTGAACCACCTCTTAATTGCTGGTGTTCCCAGGTCCAACCTGACTCGAGGTGATAGCACCTGTCAAGGTCCCAGCTATGGTCAAATAGTTGATCCCCAAACTGAGGTCAAAGAACAAATGTTTAAAAATATGTTTTAATACGAGCAACACAATTTTGTAAATGGTTATTAGCAGCAATGGATTTTTGAAGAAAAATATATTACCAGCAATACATTTTTTGGAAGAAAATATTACCAACAACAAAAGTCTTATCGACATTAAATAACCCATTGAGATTGATATGCCGTAAACGAAACCAAACCAAACTAAAACTCTTGGTTATGACTAGGCAATGATTATGACTAAAATTGTTCTATTCGAAAACTCAGTTTTTAGTTTTAAGGTTGATCATTAGCACTTACCTTCACTTTGATTCCCTCTCACGTGTCTAAGCGTATCAAGGTGTTCATCGCTTCGTTCTCGATCAAATTCTGCAAATATTCTTTCCATATTGGATTTCCAGCCTGCTTCATCGTCATACTCGTAATCTTCGTCGTCAGCTTCGCCATTATTCTCTTCACCATAGCCCATATCGACTTTGGCCTCGTCCCCATCGCCATTTTCTTCATTATCTACTTCGCTTTCCGGCCTCGTTCGCTTCAGCGTCCTATCATTGTTTGCGTTGCACATCGTAACTGAACACGGTTCCGATCGGCTTGAATTCTTTCCGTGGGGACCGGTGCTTGCAGACTCTTTCTGCGAGTGATTTCTTAAATTACTTTCATCGGAACAACGAGATCGCGAGGAAGGCGAAATCTTCACATTTTCCGTCTGCTTTAAATCATCACCAAGCTCAACTCGACTAGAACTCTGTTTGGAGCTCTCATTCACTCTCCCTCGTCTGTCCGTGTTGATTGATTGCGTTGACAAGTTAAAAGTTCTCTTGTTTCCATCAACGAGCCTCGACTGGGTCGTGATATTTCTTCGCTTAACTTCCATTTCAAGACGCGAACTCTGACCAGCAACGGTTCCGACTTGCTTGTTTCGATTACCGCCGATTCCCATTTGTTGGTTCCGCGTTCTGGGTGACGTGGAAGTATTGGCTCGTTTAACGCCGGTTTCATTTTGCGTCTTGTCACGACTACATTCACCTTTTCTTTTGCAATCGAACAGCTTTGTTCGACCTCTCCTGTCACCCGTAGAATTGATTTTCAACCGATCCCGTCTCTTCTCGCCCCTCGACGCTGCGCCTGATCGCTGAGGTGAAGTTTTCCTATGTGTGTTTCGGTTTTTTTTCCTGCGCCGCCCCGGAAGACGGACGCGATACTTCGGTCGTCCGGATTTTTTCTTCGGGTTTTGATCGGTCCCATTTCTAGCTTCTGGCCGGTCGTTCTCATCGTTCCCGATTCGACCGTTTCCAAGTAGTTTCGACAATAATTGGTGGATCTGCTTTCGGTAATGCTTTCGGATTTTCGTTCTACCCGAGGTCTTCCGCCCACCTGGGGATCTAGGGGTCGTCAAATGAAATGTCTCGTTTAAAGTGTACGTAGTTTGCACGGTTGATATTTTGGGGGACAGATACACCCCGTCCACTTCGCTTGTATTGCTAACCTGAAATAAATAAGAAAAAAACATCAATAAAATTTAAAAAAACAAACAAGGAAATCACTCTCCCATAATGATGTAATGAAATAACCGGCCACCCTCATGAATGACTACACTATAAGTAATAACTACCTATAAGTATCTGTAAGTCAACGGATTACAGAGTCTACCTGGGATCAGTATCTGTCTATATTTCTGAGATGAGGTATTATGTATAGGACCCAAAGAGTGTGAGTTCAATACCCGGTTAAGGCAGTGGAGAACTTGGAGAGGGTAATTAACAAGAGATACCTGATAACTGGTATCCATTAAACATGGCACGTGGAACTAGAACAGTCTACACTAGTGAGCGAAATAAAGGGTTCAATTCGACATTCCAACTACCTGAAGAAGGTCGGAGCCTACAACGGCCAAAACGTTGTAATAAATATGGTGGCAAAGATGAGTCCGAATAATGTAAATAATCTAGCTGGGACCTGTTGAGTACGACTCAGACTTACGCAAGAACTACCAACCTTCCAATAGTAGCACTCACTACTGGATTGACTTGCGACCTTTATTCTTATTGGTTTTTACAATAAACCTTTATTTATTTTATCCACCGTGTTTTCAAGTATATATTCCTATTAGCACGGAAGATAACACATAACTAATTTACTTGCTCAAGTAGTAGCAATCAAATGCTATTACTATTAATGTTATTAAATAAGTTATGTTTGACAGTATTTCATTCAAGAGAGACGGTGGCAGAGCACTTGGCCAAACCATTTCGCCTTAACTATTATATCTGGTTAGGCTGTAGTTAAATTCTACGACCCTTATAGTCACGACTGATAGGACTCGATTCAAGACAGTGAGTGTAGTTAGCCCGTGAACAAACCACTCTGCTATAAATACCTTACCTGATCAGACAAATACTGTTACTTGATACGTGTCCAATGAACAGAATGGGCGAATTAACTCCGAGGCCAACTTTTTATGTGCCATGTCCTTTCAGGACTTAGGCGATCATGGCTCTCCACCTCCTCCTATCCCTTGCAGCTCTCAGCAAGTTCCTTTCCTCTGTTTCCTCTCCCAGACCACGTTCTGTCATCCACTTGCTTAAGTCCTCCAGGTATGTCACTCGCTGTTTTCTCTTGTCTCTCTTTCCCTCTATTCGACCCGTGAGTATCAGATTCTCTTGGTCTTCCTTCCTCATTATGTTTCCCAGAAATTTCAGCTGCCTCCTCCTTATATTAAGTATAAGCCTCTTCTTTGTTTTTCAACATCTCCAAGACCTCACCGTTGCTCACACGCTTGATCCATGATATCCTTTAAGTTCCCGTAATTAACTTGCCTTATCAGGAAGTCACAACAAAACGATATTATCCCCTCATTGTGAACATTGACATATTTGCTAGTTAAACACGTTGTACTGAAATGGGTGCTTCTGTTGGATTTTTGCATCGAACATTTAATATTCTACTTATTTGCGAGACTTTCATGCCAACCAGAACACCATGAACACATCAAGATCTTTTAAAACGGCGTCATCAAGATGAAGTTTCTTTCTTTTTTTCTGTTTCTTTTGATTTTGAAAGTTTTAATGTCTTGGAAGTGTTTTAACAAGGGTAAAAAAATGCGTCTCCAAAATCCGAAGGCGCATTGGGATAGCGAAAGATGCCTTCCAGAAACCAAGAAAAGCACCAAGAAAAGCACCAAGAAAAGCACCAAGAAACAGGAAAACTTCGTTAGAAACAACAAAAAGAGTATAGAACAGTTATGTAATGTCAGTCTTCGTGTATGACAATAAATGCTGGACAATCGCCTCACAGATGAACAAGAGACTTGAAGCAACACAAAGAAATGAGTGTGTAACATCTTTCTATATGGCAATGAATGCTGGACAATCTCCACACAGATGAATAAGAGACATGAATCAACAGAAAAAAGAAAAGTATACTGAACTGTTATGTAATATCAGTCTTCCTATATTTTCCTGCAATAGTCACTATTGACTATAGCATACTTTTAATGTAATAGTCACTATTGACTATAGCATAATTTTCCTGCAATAGTCAATTAGTATACTTAATCTAGGTTAAGTGTTTTTATTGCGTTCATTATGTACTATTTTCTCTTTCACTCAGACAATCTTTACAACTTCAGTTGGCTACCCACTTTCCTTCTTGTGAAATTGAGCCGGTCAATTTCAATATTATGTGCGAAGTACAATATATCTTGTCATCAATTTTCTTGTCCTCCTGTCCGGCGCCTGCAATTCCTCTTTCTTCCAGTTAACGTTTTATAAAATTCCGATTTTAAAGTATCATAGTTTTCCTGATTTTCTTCTTCTTTGTCAATTACTCTATTGTCTCCGGGACATGCAATATCTATGATGATGCATGTCTTTTCTTTTTATCTAAAACCATCATATCTGGTTTTCTGCGGAATGCTTTTTATTAATCATCTGAGAGACACCTTCCTACACCCCCCACATCTTTCAACTTTCCATGCTAACCTCCAGGTGACTGACTCGTTGCGCCTTCTTCGGCTAGCATTCTCAGGCTAGCATTCTCAGGCTAGCATTCTCGGCTGACATGAAATTAAAAGACTATATTAAATCCATTGTTAGATCAGCTGCTAAAAAAGTTGGTTCACAATGTCGTGCTAAACAAAATTTATCTCCAGAATCAATCTTACATAACTATAAGTCTACAATTCGCCCATGCTTAGAATATTGCTACCAGATATGGTTCGGTGGTCCTGTTGTACATTTTAGAGATTCTTGATAAAATCCAAAGAATCAGCAATGGTCCTGACTTAATGTCTCGGCTTCAGTCACTTCCCTACTGCTGAAAAGTTGACTCTGTCTTTTTTGTAAATACTTTGATGGTAATTGTTCGAATGAGCTCTTCGCTATAGTCCTTAAACTTTATGAATTTAAGCGCAATACTAGACTGGCGACGACGTCTTATCATTTTACAGTTGACCTGCCTAGATATAACCGTAAGTTCTATGCTAACAGTTTCTTCACCCGCTTCTTCCGGCTCAGTGATTTCCAGTCAACTTTAATCGACAAAAATTTAATATCACTCGCTATCTGTTGTCTTCCTGATTAGACTTTTATTGTTCTCGCTCCTTAATAATGTTTCTGTTTTCTAATTCTTCCAGATCCAGAACTGTTGTTCATGATGACGGACATTTGGATAGAGTAAACAAAATGGCTGCCTTTATACACGACGGATTGAATATTCTACGTCTTCTGATTGGTTAACCTTCTATTGGTGGACTATAAAGTGAGTCAAATCATTTGGGCTAGTTTATTTAGTTAATATATATATATATATATATATATATATATATATATATATATATATATATATAAAGCTGCAACAGTAATCCCTTGTGTATTAGTGGCTTTATTGCCTTGCTTAGGGAGAATTTGATTAAAAAATACTCCTTGGTCACACTGGATCATGACCCACAACATTTTGTAATTGTCATTTTCAGTGACACCTAGTGGAATTTGTCTTTACCATATTCCCGCACACTCCTATCTATAATTACCCATAATGCTTAATGTAACATCCTTATAACAGTACATTGACATTTTTTGTATTTTGTATGTGCTAACTTTGTGTCTTCATTGACATCATGTCACACTGATCCTTCTTTAACTCTACACCCTTGTGCAAATTAATTATACAGGAAGATGGGGAGGGCCATGATCACCTACACCCTTGTACAAATTAATTGAAACAAAACGAATAATTCTGTTATTATTTACTTTTTTCACGTATTTTTCCAATGAAACATGCCCCAGTACACATGCAAGTACATTGTATATCCATTCCACGAAGTCGTTCCTTGCAGATTGACCACAGCTTCTCGATTGGATTTAAATCAGGAGAGTTTCCAGGCCAAGCAATCGTACTTTGATTTGTTCACTGCTAAGGCTTGTCAGTGTGTTCGGGCAGCGTTACAACTTTCGTACGCTTCCTTGGAGTAATGTCCATCGCAGACAATGGCCGTAGGACAACTAATCGACAGTTGAGACAATAATATCTAGGCTTGATGAAAACCTGATGCAATCACGGATGAAGCAATATTTTTCAAAGCCAAACAAATTTCATCATACACCCCGAAACTAGATTCATATTACTGCACACCACTGCAAATGACCTAATCTGAGGAAAAAATAGAAATCGATTACACCCTGTCACACCAGTGGGTATAAAACTGGCCATGTGGCGAAAGAAAGGAAACTAAAACGTTTGTTTCAATTAATTTGCACAAGGGTGTATATGTCATAGACTTATCATTTTTAGTTGTATGGTCCATTTACGCTTAACAAAATTTGTTCACAATAAACAATGTTAAAACAAATACTCAAAAACAAATAAAGAAAATAATTCAAAATTTAAATGTTTGTTTCTACTTTAGAAAAGAAAGACGCCGCCCTGTCAGCAGGGGCTTCCGAATATGCCGATTTCAACTCTGCAGAGGTGTAAGACGCCCCTAAAATGAGACGTCCTGGGTAAGCTAAATACTACATGCGCGTCCTGGCTAAGACGATAATCTATATCCGATAGCAAGGTGCGTGGATCCACCTCTTAACTGCGTGTGTTCCCAGGTCTACCTTGAACCGGTGTGGTAGCACCTGTTAGGGTCCAAACTATGGGCAAATATTTGACCCTAAACTGGGGTCAAGTGTAAAGTGTAAAAATAGATTTTAATACCGTCGGTGCATTTTTTGTAAAAGCTTATGATCAGCAATACATTTTTGAAGAAAAAAATATTAGCAGTAATATATTTTTGAAGAAAAAAATATTACCAGCAATATATTTTTGAAGAAAAAAATATTACCAGCAATACATTTTTGAACAAAAATATTACCAGCAATAAAAATCTTGTCAGCATTAAATAACCCATTGAGATGTTGATATGCCGTAAAACAAAAAAAACAAACCAATATATACTGAGATAGATAGATAGATAGATAGATAGATAGATAGATAGATAAAAAAAATATTACCAGCAATAAAAATCTTGTCAGCATTAAATAACCCATTGTGGTTGATATGTCGTAAAACAAAACAAACCAAACCAATATATGCTGAGATAGATAGATAGATAGATAGATAAAAAATATTACCAGCAATAAAAATCTTGTCGGCATTAAATAAAACCCATTGAGGTGTTGATATGCCGTAAAACAAAACAAAGAATGTCTTCGCGATGGATGGGTTAGGTTTTGCTTTCAGAAACGAATCGCTTGCGTATTATTTCCCCGTTTCTTGAAACAGCTACCAGGGGCGGGGCATCGTGGTCTGCTACCCGAAAAAGTGGTAAATATTTGTCCTCGTCGCTTTTTCTATATTGCTTTCTTGGCCGATGACACCAAATCTGTCGTCCGAAGGAAAGGTGGGGCTGGGGCCTGGTAAGAATGTCGGTGAGAAGTGCGAAGATATGGTGATAAAAAGATATCCATCAACGGGTCATTAGTGTCCAGCTGTTGCTGGCCTTTGGTCAAAGGTGTTGAAGCCTGAGTGGAAAGGCATTTTTTGGATGGGACGGGAATACAGAGCCACTGGGATGCGAGCAAAACCGATATGTGTCATAAAGAAAAGGTTTTAAGGGAATATACGTGAGCAGAGGGAAGGCGTTACTGTCATCCGCCAGTTGTCCATTCTCATCAGTTAGAAATCGTACAGGGCTAACCCAATGTTGTATCGGTACCGGTGCCCGCATACGAAATCTAGGCTTCCGATGCGCGGCAGCCAACGAAAGATAAAATATTATTATCGAAACTACTGCACTTTTTCTTTCTTTTTAAATAGTTGTAAAATGTCAGTAAATGCTAGATAGTTTTCACTCGAATAAATAAGAAATCTGAAACGACAGATAAGGCAAGGCGATAATGCCACTAAGACGCAATGTATTACTGGGAGGGAAAGAGAATGAGAAGACATTAGAAAGAATCAGACGCCCCCCCCCAAAAGTAGACAAAGGAACCTTTGCCTATTTTGGGGGGTTTCCGACTCTTTTAGATAAAGAACCTTTATTCCTGTTCCAAAAACTGGGGAGGAATGTGAACCGGACCATAGGCGAACATTTCCACTCCTAATTAAAAAAAAAAAAATAAATAGTAAATAAAATGTCTAAGTTTAGGTGTATGCATGAAAAGTAGGCCTTAGATGGAACCTCAAACCCAATCCTAAACAAGAAACAAGGGATTAACCTCTACTCCGGGCCAAATGACCAAGAAGGAGTGTGACCCGGGCGATAGGCGTACGTATCTACTCCCATTGAAGAATAAATAAATAAAATGTAAGTAAAATGTCATCGTTTAGGCGGACACGTTAGAAGTATAGAGATGAAGTAGACATTAGAAGCAGAAACCCAATCCTAAACAGGAAAGAGGACATAGATCTCTACACCCGTTCAAAAACCAGCGAGGAGTGTGAACCGGACGATAGGTGAAGCTGTCTAATCCCAAGGAGAAGCGCATTTGTTAACTAATGAGGAATAAACAGAATCGTTTTTAGTAGTTTTTTTTTAATGAATTTCAAATGTGTTTAATATGTTTTTAATATGTTATTAATCTTTTCTATAGAAGGTTTGTTTAATTTTTATTATTATTTAATTTGTAATATTGTATTACTTGTTTACAAAAGAGGTATACCGTATGTCCTCGCGTATCCTGCGACTTTTGAAGACCTAATTTTGAAGTTAATTTTAAATAATCGCATCATACACGAGATATAAAATTAGTGTATGTACTGCTGGCACGGTGGAGTAATGGATAGCGGTTCGGATTGAGGAATCGGAGAGTCGAATTCCAATCGAATCCATTACATTCACTTAAGTGCTAATACTCTTGGGAAAAGTATAAATCCTCTCAGCTATGGATAAATAGTAGGACAGACCGGGTTCTATAGCCTTGGGAAAAAAATCTATCTTATCAGTCATGTATCGAAAGATACATGATCGCCTAAGCGTGTATCACGCATGGCACATAACTGACTGCTGGCTAGGCTGTTGACCAAACCATATATCCATTTACTTTTGTCAAATTAAGTCTTCAAAAGTCGTCTGATATACGAGTGTATACGGTAATTTTTGTTTTAAATATAAATATATTTATTAGATTTTTTCCGATAACAATTAACATTAAAACGATTATTCAATTCATAATCTATTGATATTCGAACGTCCTCTGAAACATGCGGGGAAATCAATCCCATCTTGGTACGGGAGATCAATCAGTTTTGAGGTCCACAGTTGTAGAGGCATTTCCAAATTTTGATAGGAATCTGAAACGACAGATAAGGCGATAATGCCACTAAGACGCAATGTATTACTGGGAGGGAAAAAGAATGAGAAGACATTAGAAAGAACCGGAAACCGCCCCAAAATAGACAAGGGATAAACCTTTACTCCTGTTTCAAAAACTGGGGAGGAGTGTGAACCTGACGATAGGCGGAACTTTCCACTCCTAATGATGAAAAAAATAAATAGTAAATAAAATTTCAGAGTTTAGGTGTATGCATTAGAAGTAGGCCTCTCGGAGCACGTAAGCTCCTCTTGATGAATATTTTGTGCAATAGGGTTACGTGGATGAAGAAAGGGTCTGAAAAAATGCAGGAAAGTTAGTGCTAACTCGAAAGCAAGAAAACTGATGTATACTTGAATATATAAGTGTAGAGAAATGATTTCCTAGCCAACTGTCTTACTACAACGCACTTGTAAAGATATTTAGGCACACTTAGTACGAAACTGGGGAGGCACGGTAGAGTAATGATAGTGGCTCGGATTGAGGAATCCGAGAGCCGGGTTCGAATTCCAGACGGATCCATTACATTCACTTAAGCTAATGCCATTGGGAAAGGTATGAATCCTCTTTTTCTCCCTCCAGCTATGGGTAAAATAGCAGAACAGACTGGGTTTCTATAACCATAGGTGGCAACCAGTATAGGAGAAGGAAACACATTGAATTCAAAAGCGGCTTGGTGAGGGTTGATCTCCGCCAGGCTATCTTGCCCAAGAAAACCGCTTCTACTGTGGCTGCTGTACACTGGATAAAAAAAAATGTCCGAAACTGAGCCTACAGGCACTCAGCTCAGGCTATCTTATGGACTTATTACCCGTCCACAAACCTAACACTGAAAATGGAATCAAGCATCATCTTCAAATATATTTAACAGTTATATACAGTGTGTGTGTGTAGGAGGGGGTAATAAATATTCGTACACCATGAAATTTTTTAATTAACGTAGTTATAACTTATGAAAAAATTTAAAATCCATACAATATTTCTACACCATTGCATAATGCTACGATATGAAAGAAAAAACATTATAAAACTTTGTTATAAATGAAATTATATGTTATTTATAAAATTTTGAGATGAAAAAAGTACTCGTACCAAAATGTCTTTAATATCAAAAGTCTTAAAATTACCTTTATTTACACAATTCTTTGTAAGATTTTGCTAAGTTCTTCCAATTATCTTATTACCGGAATCATCTTGAAGATTCCGCAATTCATTTCTTATATAACGTTACCTCCGCACACAAATCATACACAATAAATGTCATTAGGGGTGGCGGGGAAGCAAGGAAATATCAAATTCGCAAAAAGAATTGATCATCAAACATTTGAAGGAACACAAAAACCTTTAGGAAAATGGCAAATATCCTGAATATACCATTTACTATTATTAGTTCCGTTATTATAAAAAGATGAAGACTGTTGAGAACAAATCAAGATCTGGTGCACCATGCAAGATTTCTACCAGATCAATGAGAAGAAATATTCAAGAAAATCCAATGACTACTCGGGGGAAATACAGAAAGAATTAAAGACATCAGATATTATTGTTACGAAGCGAACAATAAGTAATAAAATTCTGTTGCTGTTGAATTGGGTCAGGTGTATGCTACAAAGTATTAAATAGGTAATTTTGTACGAATACTTTTTTCGCCTCCAATTTCATATAATTCTATTAATATAACAAATTTTCTGATATTTTTTGCATATTGAAACATTATGCCATGGTATGCACATATTGTATGGATTATAAAATTATTTTATAAAATCTATGTTAAATAAAGAAATTTATGGTGTACGAATATTTATTTCCCTCTTCCCACTGTATGTACATTATTATAAATTTCAGTTTAAACATTTCCATTTTGAAATATAAGCTTGCTCTTTTGCTGTGTACCTTATTTAATCTAAGGACTCGCCTGTGCGACACGGCGCAGTTTGGGAATCGATAGGGTAAAATTTGAACGCTTATTTGTGGAGTAATAGCTCGCAGGCTTATCTCTAAGATTATCTCTAAGTCGGGGTTTGATCCTCAGTTTAGAGATCTTTCGGCCTTCTCTCGAAATTCTGTACACGTAATAAATATCTATAAGATGGTTTTCGGACAAATCAGTTTGGCAGGTCGTTTACTTACATTAGTGAAATTAGTGAGAGCCTTACACACACACACACACACACACACACACACACACACACACACACACACACACACACACACACACACACACAAAAATATTTATTTATATATGAAGAGAGACTCATTCTGGAGAATTCTCGTCGGAGGATCCTTCGATATTCGCAATTCATACTTCTCATTTGCCGACCGGAGAATATAAAAACAAACTGAACATTGAAAAAAAAAGCAACGTGAATATGACGAAAATAATCTAGTTAAAATGTTTAAATAAAATGCTTCGTCCGAGATATTCACAAAATAGTTTAACGGCATATCGACACCTTATGTGTCATTTAATGCAGAAATTAAATTTTCCTCGGGGCCTTGTTAATTTTTTTATTTTTTTACAAATATCTAAAGCTACCTAAAACAGGGTTTTCCACTGTTGCCTCTAGGAATTGAATTCAAGGTCCAATTTTATATCTACATACGCTCTATCCCTGATACTGAGCACTTTAACCCATAAATATCGCATACATTAAAAATACATTTTACCATATATATATATGTGTGTGTGTGTGTGTGTGTGCGCACGCGCGCGTGTGTGTGTATTTAGGCAACAAATTCTCGTTTAGGCATGTCTGATTAAATAAATTACAAATATTATGTCTGCTTATTTTTAGCATAATCCTTTCATATTCATTAATATTTTTCTGAGGCAAGAAATGCACTGTAACGGGGAAAACCACTTTTATTTCCGAAGTACTTTCTATCTGTTTCTGAAATTATCTTATATATTTATATATATATATATATATGTGTGTGTGTGTGTGTGTGTGTGTGTGTGTGTGTGTGTGTGTGTGTGATAATTTAATTGAACAATAAAAAATATTGAAAAATTAAAAAAAAAATTAATCTTCCAGACACACTGGGTTGTATATTAATATTTTTTTGTTTTATTATTTCAATTAGATTTCTTGACTAGTTTCGGCCAGCATGGTCATCATCAGGAGAAAAAAAAATCCTGCTTATTAATAACAGTGAACTACAGGAGTGAATGACTGTTTATGAAGAAAATGAACTTCATCTGTAGTTTTCATTTGTTTTTTTTTTATCGTTAATTTTGTCAGGCCTTGTGTTGGTCAAATTGTTATCAAGATAGAGATTGGATTCACACGACTCTGAATTCCTTTGGTCATTTTGATATATATATATATATATATATATATAGAGAGAGAGAGAGAAAAAGAGAGAGAGGAGAGAGAGAGGGGGCGTGTGGTTTACGTGTTGTTAAATTAGGAACACGTGCTGTTTATTCCTGCTAGAAGAAGGTCCAACTATAAGAACAATGTTGACTCAAGTTGAGTCCAACTGAAGATGTAAAGAAAACAAACAAGACCAATATATATATATATATATATATATATATATATATATATATATATATATATATATATATACCAACAAATATATGTATTAGACAACAAATTTACAAGTGACAAAGATATCATCATTCGTGTTTGTGTGTGAGCGTAAAGATTTTGTACATTGGTGAAAGTTCGTACGTACGTATATGTGTGTTTCATGGCGTTTTCCCACAAGTGGACCAATACGCGGATCCCTGCGAGAGATCACATTTTTAAATGTGTCCGCTGAAACTAGAACGGTAGTGTATAATGTTCACGGCGTCTTCCACAAATGGGAAGACGCTATCTTCTGCGAGAGCTTACATTGTAGATGTGTTCGCTGAAATGAAGAAATGAAGAAAAGAGAACGAGGCAAGAAGTTCCCCAGTATTTATAGTGTAGGAGAGCGTCCCCAAGTGAACAATTAGGAAATTAAGGGGGAGCTGACACCGACATATATATATATATATATATATATATATATATATATATATATATATATATATACAGGAATCGATTTTTCATTTATTAATCCGAAATTTTTTATTTTACTGTTTAAACGTTATATATCCACATTTGAGAAAATATTCTATTTATTTATTAAAAATTATATTTAATTATTTCTATCTACCGACCTGAATATTGACCACAATGTACACTTTTATATTCACATACGTTCTATCTCTGATACCGAGCACTTGAACTGATAAATATTACAAATCCTAAAACTATATTTCTATCATATGATAAAAATATAGTTTTAAGGTCTGCAACAATTATGAGCTAAAGTGTTCGAAATCAGAAATAGAACGTAAATAGTATGTAAATATAGTGACTTTCCAAGCGTAGCTTAGATGTGACACAAGGCCGAAAGTAAGGGCACCCAGTGAGGAACGAACTCACTACTCAGTCGTAATTGTTCTAGGGAGACAAGCTTTGCTAACCACTACACTGCCTCGAGGTGCCATAGAACATATGCAAGTATATGTGAAAACACTCACACACAGACACAAACACACACACATATAGTGATTTTCCAAGCATAGCTTAGATGTGGCACAAGGCCGAAAGTAAGAGGCACCCAGTTAGGATTGAACTCACTACTCAGTCGTAATTTTTATAGCGAAACAAGCTTGCTAACCATTACACCTCCTCGAAGAGCCCTAGAATGTAAGTACATGTGAAAACATACACACACATACACACACACACACACACACACACACATGTATATATATATGTATAGTCCATATCTATCGACCGGTGAAGGTAGGAATTTTCTGGCATATATATATATATATATATATATATAGTGTTTGTCTATATATATATATATATATATATATATATATATATATATATATATATATATATAGTTTTTGTATATATATATATATATATATATATATATATATAGTGTTTGTCTATTTGCGTGTCATGTCCCTACGGTAATTTTTTCAAAATCGTTTCACCAGGAAATAAACCCATTTTTTTTTTTTTTTTAAACGCCATTTTCTGCCCTAAGTTCGACAAATTTCGCGTGAGCTTTTCATACACACGTTTAAAATGGAGGCGTATTGATGTCGTTTCAGTAAATATGGTAGGAGAAAAATTCTGAACAGTTTGTATTTACAAGAAATTCGGGCTAAGAAATGGTCCGATGAACTCACTGGCGTCCGTATTATGCCCAAAGGATTTACGCGCATTATTCATGTTAGGACAGTTCTAACTCATCCCAGGTCGTTTTATGCTCTACAATTGTTAAGTACCCAACATGAGTCGTAAAAAAAGAACCATAAACTGTGAAACGAAATGAGTGTTGCGTTAAAAAGGAACAATAATAAAAATGAAACATAAATTAGTCAAAAAAACAATAATAAAAATGCTAAGAAATTCGCTCAGTTACGACTTGCAAGCGCGTTGGGGATTATGACTTTTTCCAGATTCCTTTTCTCCATTATCTGGGAATTGCTATACATTCTCGAGAAATCTAGTAGGGCGGTTTCCTATTACCTTTTACAGAGATTCAGGAATTGCTATGCATTCTCAAGAAAGATAGCGATTTTCCACTGTCTTTTCCACGGATTCTATTTCATACTGTCTGGGAATTGCAACGTATTCTAAAGGAAGATAGTGTTGCGTTTTACCGTTGCCTTTTCCTTAGATTCCTTTTCATCATTATTTGGGAATTGCTATGGATTTTCGGGAAAAAATAGTAGAGCAGTTTCCCGTTACCTTTCCACACATTCCTTTTACTTACTGTCTGGGATTTCCTATACATTCTCGGGAAAAACAGGAAAGCGGATAGCCGTTGTCTTTTCCAGAGATTCCTTTTCTTTATTGTCTGGGAACTGCTAAGCATTATCGGAAAAGACAATGGAAGGGTTTCCCGTTGCCTTTTCTACAAGTTCTTTTACTGTCTGGGAATTGCTGGGCATTCTCGAGGAAAGACAATGGAGCAGTTTCCCGTTGTCTTTCCCACAGATTCTTTTTCTTTACTTCCTTGGAATAGCTAGGCATTCTTGGAGCAGTTTCCCTTTGCGTTTTCCACAAATGCCTATTCTTTACTGCCTGGGGATTGCTAGGCATTCTCGGGAAAGACATTAGAGTAAGGGGCTTGCAGCCTGGGGATTTAGAGTGAGTCTGAGGCCCTGTGGGAAGATGAGCGGAGGAATAACATCGCCATCACTAGTGTCCACTCCAAACACCTTCGTAATCACCATTAGACTCATCCAGCTCTTTTCGAATCTTCTCCGAATCTTCTTCATATTGACACCCAGAAATCAAACGTTCGCACTGAAGCTTCCGGCGCGAATGCCAAGCAGTAAAGCATACCGTTTACAAATTTCTGGCTGAGTCAATTGCATCATGGTACTCTTTTTCTCACAGATGGTACCCAACTGACCCTACTATACTGTGAAAATCAAAACCAAACAACATGCGGGACATTAAAATATAAAATGGCGACAATTTACTCATCGACCCTTGTATGGTTTTAGGGAAAAAAAAACAAAAAATCCAAAAAAAAAAAAAAAAAAAAAGCTCAACATGCGAATTAAAAGTTGGAGATGCCAAAATTAACCTGATGTAAAATTTTAAATATCTAGGAAATGTTTTAATAGAGGATGGAAAATGCTTCACCGAAAAACGTAGCAGCATTAGGATAGGGAAAATGCCTTCCCAAAGCTAAGAAATGTATTAAGAAACAGGAAAATTTCGTTAGAAACGAAGAAAAGAGTGTTGAATTGTTATGTAATATCAGTCCTCCTATCTGGTAATTATTGCTGAACATCTCCCCACAGACAGAGAAGAGACTTGATGCAACAGAAATGTGGTTCTACAGAATTATGCTGATGCTGAGAATACTATAGCCTGAACACGTGATCAACGACAAATTTTTAGAGAAAATGGAAGCAAAAATGAGACATGCGTAGCATCAGAAAGAGTTCAAATTCCTAGGGTACATAATGAGAAAAGTAGGCTTGGAAAATCTGTCACTCAGAGGATACATTGACAGGACAGAGGAAAGCAGCGTATAATCTACCAGGCGAACTTGTGTAAATCGTTGGCAAAACAGCGATTAGAAGATATAGCAAAATGACAAACTTTACTAAAGGCTACATAGGACATGAAGTTGTGGAGAGCTGTGATCACCTACGTCCTGAAATGACAAGGCACAAAGAAGAAAAAGAAGAAGAAGAAGAAGAAGAAAAAGAAGAAGAAGAAGAAGAAGAAGAAGAACGTACTTTTCATTACATTTTTTATTGTCTTATAAAAAAAACGCCCTACTTCTTTGGAAAATTGAAAATAATCGCATTCTATACTTATTGCTTGTCTTAAGCTACAGTTATTTTTAAAAAGTCAGTACATTCAGCTACTAGTAAAATCCCGGAAAGCAGGATGGCATTTTACCTTAGTGGCCAATCATCTGCCAAAAGAAATCTTATCGTCGCTTCCAGCCGGTGCCACTACATGACGTTCTGTCAAACTCCCAAATATCCATTTCAAAATATCATCCCCTCTCTACAAAGCCTGACACTCGGCACTGTGACGCCCGTATCAACGAGTTGCCAAGCTGAACCTCACGTTTTAGTAAGAACTTAACTTACAACGGTTGATTGATAAAGAACTTAAAAATATTTAACGGTTGATTGATAAAATGAAGTGAAATTTCCAATAAAAATATTTAACTAGACTAGAAATAATAACACAGATTTGGACGACACTGGCATCAAAAAAAATGAAGTGAATTTCTCTCTCTTTCTCTCTAAAATTATGTTTATGACGATCAACTTCCAGATTTCTTCTTGCATCTTTTTAATAAATTCTGCCTTTCCGTTATTTCAATCTGTCCTGTCCATTTTCTGATATCAGATTTTCCAAAGTCTCTCCTTCCTCAATCCTGTATATCAGATTTTCCAAAGTAAACAATTCCTCAAATGTACCAGAAATTTCAACTGTCTCTTCGGTCCATGTATGTTCGGTCTATGGTTTCCTCAGCATGCTCCTGTAGAACCACATTTCTGTTGCTTCGTCTCTTCTTTATCTCAGAGGAAAATTTCCAGCATTCGCTGTCATATAGGAGGACAGATATCACGTAACAGTATTCTTTTCTTTGTTTCTAGCGAAGTTTTTCTTTCTCTTCATATTCTGCTTAGCTTTTAGAAGGCATCTTTGGCTATCCCAATGCGTCTTCGGATTTCAATGTCACATTTTCCGTCCTCTGTTAGAATATTTCCCAGGTATTAAGATTTTTGTGCAAGGTTGATTTTGATATTTCAGATTTTTAATTTGCATTTTGGGCTCATCCTTTTGCTAATAATCCTAAAAAAGAAATAAGTTTTAGACCTGATAGAATAATGAAACTGGTATCAAAATAAGGGAAATTCCTTTCTCTTCCATATTGGAAAGTTCGATTAATAACTAACATCACCAATACTAAAAAAACTGTTTATGATATGTTTATAAAACAAATCTGCTGTCCTGGTTATGACGATAAACTACATCCGGCAGCAAGCCTCTGATTGAAAGGTTTTGAGGAGCGTGGAATCACCTCTTAGTTGCTGTTTTTACCAGGTCCACTCTGACCCGGGGTGATAGCACCTGTTAGGGTCCCAGCTATGGACCAAAAAGTTAACCCCTAAACTGAGCTCAAAGTCCTATGAAAGGATAACAAATTTTATAGTAAAAATACCGACAATATAGTAAAACAAATTAACAGTAACACATTTCGGTAAAGAAAAAAAAAATATTACCAGAAATACATCTTTTGTCAAAGAAATTACTCCAAAGAAAATTAAATTTCGGCATTAAATGACCCATGAGGAGTTGATATGTCGCTAAACAAACGAACTCAAAATCCTCATTCTTAGGCAGTGTCATATTGTCATCAGGGGGTCACCCATTTAGGTACTGACCAGACTAGACATTGCTTAACATTTTTGTAAAAGAAATTACTAATGCTCCCAAGAAAATTAAATTTTGGCATTAAATGACCCATGAGGAGTTGATATGTCGCTAAACAAATGAACTCAAAATCCTCATTCTTAAGCAGTGTCATATTGTCATCAAGCGGTCACCCATCTAGGTACTGACCAGACTAGACATTGCTTAACATTTTTGTAAAAGAAATTACTAATGTTCCCAAGAAAATTAAATTTCGGCATTAATTGACCCATGAGGAGTTGATATGTCACTAAACAAACAAACTCAAAATCCTCATTCTTAGGCAGTGTCATATTGTCATCAAGCGGTCACCCATCTAGGTACTGACCAGACTAGACATTGCTTAACATTTTTGTAAAAGGAATTACTAATATTCCCAAGAAAATTAAATTTCGGCATTAATTGACCCATGAGGAGTTGATATGTCACTAAACAAACAAACTCAAAATCCTCATTCTTAGGCAGTGTCATATTGTCATCAAGCGGTCACTCATCTAGGTACTGACCAGACTAGACATTGCTTAACATTTTTGTAAAAGGAATTACTAATGTTCCCAAGAAAATTAAATTTCGGTATTAAATGACCCATGAGGAGTTGATATGTCACTAAACAAACAAACTCAAAATCCTCATTCTTAGGCAGTGTCATATTGTCATCAAGCGGTCACTCATCTATGTACTGACCAGACTAGACATTGCTTAACATTTTTGTAAAAGAAATTACTAATGCTCCCAAGAAAATTAAATTTCGGCATTAATTGACCCTTGAGGAGTTGATATGTCACTAAACAAACAAACTCAAAATCCTCTGTCTTAGGCAGTGTCATATTGTCATCAAGCGGTCACCCATCTAGGTACTGACCAGACTAGACATTGCTTAACATTTTTGTAAAAGAAATTACTAATGCTCCCAAGAAAATTAAATTTTGGCATTAAATGACCCATGAGGAGTTGATATGCCGCTAAAGAAACAAATTAAAACAAAACTGAAATCCCTCTTAACATCTGTTACGTGAGAACCGTGATGGAAGGCGAAGTAATTAAATCGTATTGTTGTGTCAATAGATACTTCCTGTGTTAACTGGTATGTTAGGACCAGACGGAATTGTAATAAAGATGCTGACAGCCTTCGACGATTTCGGCATAGACAAGATCACAGAAATATTAAATAAAATCTACGACAGTGGTGACATACCGGAAGATCTAGGGAGATCTATTTTCTTAGCACTGCCTAAGAAACCAGGTACAAACAAATGCGAACTCCACCAGACAATCAGCCTAATGAGCCATATAACAAAACTCATCACCCGAATTCTGATGAATAGAGCGCACAGTAGAATCAGGCCTGAGATAGGACAAGAACAGTGCGGGTTCGTCATAGACACCGGAACAAGGAATGCTATATTTATGCACAGAATGTTATCAGAAAGAGCAATACAAATGCAGAAAGACGTGTACCTGTGTTTTACAAATCACGTAAAGGTGTTCGACAAAGTATGTCACAAAGATCTGTTGGAGTTGCTCAGCAACCTTGACATATTCGGGAAAGACATTAGAATAATCAAGAATCTATACTGGCAGCAAGCCATCTTCATACGGACATAAAATGAGTTCAGCCGATATACAAATATAGAAAGTGGTGTAAGACAACTATATGTCTTCTCACCGGACTAATTCAACCTATACAGTGAGTCAATTCTGAGAAGTCCTAGTAAGATTCGTTATTTGCGGCCACCATCTTAACAATATAATCACCATAGAGATCCTTCCCTGCCCCCACCCCCATTAGAATGTCTGATAGTCAACTTCTTGAGAGCAATTCTCTGCGTCTGCTCGGTCTCACGTTGACTACTGACCTGAGATGGAACAAATACATTGAGTCAATTGCTTCGTCCACCGCGAGGAAAGTTGGCTCTCTGTGCCGCGCCAGGAAATTTTTCTCCCCGGAATCGATACTTCAAATATACAAATCAACCATTCGCCCTTACATGGAATATTGTTGCCATATATGGTCTGGTGCACCTTCTGCTCATCTCGGAGTTCTTGACAAGATCCAGAGGCGGATATGTAATATAATTGGCCCTGATCTGGCATCTCGTCTACAGTTGCTCTCTCACAGACGCGCCGTCGCCTCTCTCTGTCTTTTTTTATACAAATACTTTCATGGTAATTGCTCCGATGAGCTGCTTTCACTGGTTCCCAGACTCCATGAATTCAAGCGCCCTACGAGGCTGGCATCCCGCTCTCACCCTTTCACTGTAGAAACTTTTAAATGTAGCCGTCTCTTCTACTCCAATAGCTTCATACCTCGCACCTCTCGCCTGTGGAACACCCTTCCCAAATACTGTTTCCCTGAAAGCTATAATCTCTATCTATTCAAATGTAATGTCAATCGACATCTCCAGTTACCTTGATCTATCCACTATCCCTCTTCTCATCCTTTCTTCTATCACTCCTATCTGCTCTCGCTCCAAATCTTCTGCAACCCCCTGCATCCTAGTGGCTTCACGCCTTGCTCAAGGCGTAATGCTTAAAAAAAAAAAAAAAAAAATGCAGATGGCATTTTGATAATAGCAATACACGGAAAGGAAACTTGGACCTCCTAATTTTAAATTTTGGAAAATTAAGAAAGGACTAAGTAAAATTCATCGAGAGAGAATGCATGGTTAATTACAAAAAGGCTGAGCCCTAAATGCAAATTACAGGTTGGTAATACTGAAATCAAGCAAATGACAATTTCATTTAAATTTCTGGGAAGTTATTCTAACGGAAAGTTCTACACTGATATTCGAAGACGTATTGGGATGGCCTAGTCTGCATTCCAAAAGCTAGGCAGAGTATTGAGAGACAGAAATTTTCATTGGAAACAAAGAAAAGAGTACTGAAATGTTATGTGATATCTGTCCTCCAATATTGGCAGTGAATGCTGGACAATTTCCTCTGAGATAAAGAAGAGACGAAGCAACAGAAATGTGGTTCTACAGAAACGTGCTGAGGATACCATGGACCGAACATACATGGACCGAAGAGACAATTGAAATTTCTGTAGTTCATAAATGAGGAAGGAGCGCTCGGAAAGAAAACTACAAAAATCTTCCACAGAAGGTAATGAAGAAAAGTGAGAAGAAAGGATTAAACATCAATTGCAAGAAGAGAGAATGCAGCGTTGTTAGCAAAAGGGGCAACCCAAAAGGAAAATTGCAAATCAAACAATTAAAAAAAAAAAAAAAAATTAAATATTTGGGAAAAGTTTTAACAGAGGACGGAAAGTGTGATACTTTTGTTTCAATTCAGGTTACATTTTTTATTGAAAGATTTTTTCCAAAAGCTAAGCAGAGTATTAAGTTGGTAAAAATTTCAGTGTCTGTCTATATTTTGAGATGAGGTATTATTTATTCACTATTTACATTATTCGGACTATTGTTCCTCATCTTTGTCGCCATGTTTATTAAAACGTTTCAAAGCAGTATTTTTTATATTTCTTAAGAAGAGGTATTATGTTTCATATTTACATTATTCGGACTATTGTCCTTATCTTTGTCGCCATATTTATTAAAACGTTACGGCCTTTCAGTATCAATCTATATTTCTGAGATGAGGTATTATGTACAATATTTACATTATTCGGACTATTGTCCTTATTTTTTTGTCGCCATATTTCATTACAACGTTTCGGCCTTTCAATATCTGTTTATATTTCTGAGATGATCTATTATGTACACTATTTACATTATTCGGACTATTGTCCTCATCTTTGTCGCCATGTTTATTACAACGTTTCGGCCTTTCAGTATCTGTCTATATTTCTAAGAAGAGGTATTATGTACACTATTTACATTATTCGGACTATTGTCCTTATCTTTGTCGCCATATTTATTACAACGTTACGGCCTTTCAGTATCAGTCTATTTTCTGAGATGAGGTATTATATTATTTGATTACATTATTCGGACTATTGTCCTTATCTTTGTAAATATTTATTAACAACGGTACGGCCTTTCACTATCAGTCTATATTTTTGAGATGATCAAATGTAAAATTTCATTATTTGGATTATATGTCTCATTGTCTTGATAAAAATTTTTTCCGAACATTTCGGATTTGAAAAAGCGGTATTCATTGAATGTAATGTCATCTGAACCCTTTTTTCGTTCACTGGGGTAGATAAATATAAAACATGGCCCGTGGAACCTGAACTGTTGAAACCCAGTGAGCGAATTAAAAATTCAAATTGACATTCCAACCACCTGAAGAAGGCAAGCGTACAACGGCTGAAACGTTGTAATAAATATAGGATGTTTATGAGGACAATATTTCCGAATAATGTAAATTCAAGACATAAAAAATTCGTTAGAAACAAAAATGTGTCAAAAAATTGTTTGCGAATTCTGGGAATAAATTTCTCAAAGATAAAGAAGAATTGAAGCAGGAGAAATGGTTTTACAGAAGGATGCTGAGGATCCCAAAGACCGAACATGTGAGCAACGACGAGCTTTTGGAGAGAATGTAAACAAAAAGGAAACTTATATTTAACATCAGGGAGAGGAAGTTGAAATATTAGAAAACATAATGAAAGGAGGGAATTTTGTTCTGATCCTCATTTACGACAGATTGAGGGAAAATAGGACAGAGGTAAAAAATTTAATATATTTTTTGATGAGCTTAAGTAAATGGCTGGTAAAACCAGGTTTGGAAGAAATAACAAAAAGACAAAATTTATTAAGAGCTACAAGGGACAGGAAGTGGTGGAGGGCCATGATAGCCTACGTCCTGAAGAGACACGGTACATAAAAGAAGAATAAGAGTCGTTCAAAGAGTTCGCTGTGTAATGGTATCGAGTAATAGTGTTTATTAGTCCTGAGTACTATGTCTTATTTAAGTATAAAGCAATAATTACCTATAGGACTTAGGACAGGAGAAAGTTGCGCGATAAATATCAATTCAAAATTGCCGTGTTATTTCAAATGTCACCAAACTTTGCCAACTTTACCTTTGAGACGAACTTGTTAGCCATCACATCCGAATTCAAATAATCAGAAAATCACTGTACATGTTTCCGTGTTTATAATAAGTGAGTTTAGTATTGCACAAGACAGCACTACTAGAGCACCATTAAGAACTGAATCCACTCGGGTTTGTGAGATGATTTGGTTTGGTTTGAATTACGGCATATCAACATCTCAATGGGTTATTTAATGCTGACAAAATTTTTATTGCTGGTAATATGTTTTTCTTCAAAAATTTATTTCTGGGAATATTTTTACTTGAAGAAATCTATAGCTGGTCATATTTTTTTCAAAGAATGTATAACTGTTTGTATTTGGTACTTTTTCCTTTAAAGTATTGCTGATAATAATTTTTCCTTCAAAAATTATTGCTGGTAATATTTTTTATTAATTAAAGTATTTCTTGTATTAAAACCTATTTTTTGTTTTTTTGGTGTTAACTATTTGCCCATAGCTGGGACCCTAACAGGTGCTACCACTACAAAAAGGGTGGACCTTTTGGAACACCAGCAATTAAATTAATTGGTTCCATGCTCCTCAAAACCTCCTGATCAGAGGCCTTGCTTGTTGGACGTAGTTTTTTCGTCTTACCCAGGACGCGGATGTAATTTATCCTAATAAATAGGACGGGTTTGGGAGATGAATTCGCTAACAATCAAGCGATCCTTGCAAAGGATTAAAAACAATTTTTACAAAGTGAACAGAAATTGTTAACCTAAAAATACTAGTGATAATTTTTTTTTTTTCATATGTTTGCTCATTATTAGTTTGTTTTTATCCATACTCCGGGGGCTACCATAGAACGAATAGTCAAGAACAAATTTAGAAAGAAAGAAAGAAAGAAAGAAAGAAAGAAAGAAAGTAAAAGAAAAAGTATAAAAATAAATAAAAAAGAATAAATTTAAAAAATATAGAAATAAATAAAAAGAAAGATGCGAAAGAAAGAAAACAAGAAAGAAAATTCTGAAAGAAAGAACGAAAGAAAGAACGTTATAAAGAAAGAAAGTTCTCAAAGAAAGAACGTGTTAGGGGAGACAACTCACCTCTAAAGAATCATTGACTCTTCACGGAAAAAGGTGTAGTATGAGATAACAACATGGCTGCTGGAAAATACACCACCTGTAGACAGTTGTTTATCCAACCAACATGCTATATCCTGGTTGGTGAGAATTAAAACGAATAGTAATGTTGTGTTTTAAAATATATATAACTGTGTTTTGTTATATTTTGTAGTTCCTAATATTTGGGGTTACAACAGAAAGAAAGAACGAAAGAAAGTTCTGAAAGAAAGAAAGAAAGAAAGACAGAACGAAAGAATGAAAATTATAGAAATAAATAAAAAAAAGAAGAAATTAAAAAAATATATAGAAATAAATAAAAAGAAAGATCGGAAAGAAAGAAAGAAAGAAAGAAAGAAAGAAAGTGAGAACGAAAGTTCTGAAAGAACGAAAGGAAGGGAAAAGAAAGTTCTGAAAGAAAGAAAGAAAGAAAGAAAGAAAGAAAGAAAGAAAGAAAGAAAATTATAAAAATAAATGAATAAAATAAATTAAAAAAAAGTATAGAAATAAATACAAAGAAAGATCCGAAAAAAAGATGCGAGAAAGAAAGTTCTGAAAGAAGGTTCTGAAAGAAAGAAAGAAAGAAAAAAGAAAGAAAGAATGAAAATTATAAAAATGAATAAAAAAAAGAATAAATTAAAAAAAAATATAGAAATAAATTAGATCCGAAAGAAAGGAAGTGAGAACGAAAGTTCTGAAAGAAAGAAAGGACGAAAGAAAGGACGAAAGAAAGAAAGAAAGAAAGAAAGAAAGAAAGAAAGAAAGAAAGAAAGAAAATTATAAAAATAAATTAAAAAATATAGAAATAAATAAAAAGAAAGATCTGAAAGAAAGAAAGCGAGAAAGTTCTGAAAGAAAGAAAGAAAGAAAGAAAGAAAGAAAGAAAGAAAGAAAGAAAGAAATGGAAAAGAAAGAAAGAAAATAAGAAAGAACGTCAGAATGAAAGATAGGAAAAAGAAAGTTCTGAAAGAAAGAACAAAAGAAAGCAAGCAAGAAAGTTCTGAAAGAAAGAACGAAAGAAAATGTCAGAAATAAATACGACTTCGAAAGAAACGCAAAAGAGAAAAAAAGGAAAGAAATATGAAAGAAATAAATAAGACAAAAGAAAGAAATGATAAAAAATAAACAGAAAACGAAAGATAGAATGAATGAAGTTTATAAAACGAAATACCATAGAAAGAAAAAAGAAAGAAATTTAAAAAAATGATTGAAAGAAAGAGAGAACGAAAGGATAAACAATTAATAACGGAAGAAATGAATGAAGAAAGAATAAAAATAAACCAGACAAATAAAGAAACAAAAAGGAAAAAAAAAATGAAGAACAAAAAAATAATATGCCAGCAAAAACATCGAAAAAATTGAAAAAGCGTCAGAGAGACTCTTTCTGAGGTTATTGTTTACCACTTTCTAATGAATTCCTATTCCCCATGATCTCCCAAGTCCTGAAGCAACACGATACAAAGAAGAATGCTCATGACCCACTGTCAAACACTTGTTGTTAGTTTTCTAATATTACTTTGCAGAATCTATACACTTTTCAAACGCTGAAGCACATATACACATACGTACACACACATACATGCAAACATATACATACATACACACACGACTTCCCCTCACACACACACACACACACACACACACACACACATATATATATATATATATATATATATATATATATATATATATATATATATATATATATAAACAGTTCCGAATATTCGCTAAAGTTTTATCGCCAAAACCTTTGTTGTTCCTAAGAGGAAAGACAAAAATAATTTTTCATTATTAAATTATATTTTTTAGGACCTTCGAAATTCTGGTTAAAACTTTTGTTTTCTTACGTCAACGGGTAAGCATAAATAAATTAGTACGGGAAATTTGAGAATCTTTTTGCTCTGAAAAACACATTGATTTGGAAATACTTGCAAATATCGTATTTTAATGAGACTTTCAGTATTTATTCACAAATGAATAAAATTATTTTAGTAACATTTCTTTTCATGGAAAATCTTGATAAAAAATATTTTTACCGCCCATTTTTTAAATTTTGATAAATTAATTTTTATTCATATTAGTTAAGGACAAGTCCTTGGAGATTTTAAATCATTAATTTCTTTTTGTAAAACAGAACCCATGCTCTGCATCATAAAATTTAAAAAAAGTGAAAGAAAACTAAATCATTATTTAACTGCAAAAGCTTTTAATTGCTTTTATGAATAAGTCATATTATGAACACTATTGTGAAATGTCGAAAGAAAAAAGTCTGATGAATAATAAATTTTTACAAGAATTATTTTACATTTTGTTTCTAAGTAAAGCATAAAGTTTATAGCAATGAGAAATAAGGTTGGAGAAAAATCCTTCAAGACAAATTTCTGTTCTTTCGCGTACGAAACTGAAGCTTGCAAATATAGTTTCGCAAAAGTTCAAGCCAAAAAGACCTGTTTTTTCTTAATAGGTAATTCTAACCTTGCCCTGTCGACTGGCTCTGTAACCGAATTACAAGCAACACACATACGCTTAAAATGTGCTTTCTCTCGCGGACAAAAAATAACGTTTATAGTATTATATATATATATATATATATATATATATATATATATATATATATATATTGAACAATAAAAATATTTCAAAAATTAAAATCTTCAGACACACAGGGTTGTATATTAATATTTCTCGTTTTTATTATTATTTCATTTAGACTAGTTTCAGCCAACATGGCCATCATCAGGAGAAAAATAATTTTCTGCTTGTTGATGGCAGTGAACTACAGAAATACTATAAACTTTTTATATATATATATATATATATATATATATATATATATATATATATATATATATATAATTTAGTAATTTATATATTTTATATATATATATATATATATATATATATATATATATATATATATATATATATACTGTGCATATTTAGGCAGTATATTTTATTCAAACTGTTTCAATCAAACAGTACTGGTTAAATAATTTAGACATATCATGTCGATTAGTTTTTCTTGGTAACGAATTACTTTCAATTTCGCCTGAGGCCACCTTCAATGGGTTAAGTTGTCTGTAAGTATGTAAAATGTGTTTTTGTAAATTCAAAGCATTTCATTTTTGTAAATTCAACATTTTAACTGCTTATGCGGCGTTCAAGATGTCAAAGTTCACGTGTTAAAGAGACAACTTAACCTCGTGAAAAATGGTCTCAGATGAGATTGAAAGTACTTGGGAAAATAAAAACTATTCGAATGAAAATGTTGCTCTTTTTCTTAATCAATTTTTTTAAGGCTACCAAGAAATTAATCCGTGAACTTGAAAGGATCACAACGAAAACTAATCGACGTCTAAATTATTTAACAAAACCTGTATGAATATATATATATATATATATATATATATATATATATATATATATATATATATATATGTATGTATGTATGTATGTATGTATATGGAAAATGTTGTCGTGTGACACGCCTCGTCTCTTAAAACCTCAACTAAATTTGTTATGTAGGTGTGACTACATATGTGTACTAACGAGGGATGGTGAGAATATTTTTTAAAGAAAGTCAATCTAAATGAAATCTGCTTAATTATAAAAAAATAAAATAGAAAAACGGTTTTATTTTCATATAAATCAACTCATATGTACTAGAGAATATCTAATGAATATAACTGACGCATTTTTGATTTTTTCTCATATATTTTTCTTCTCCTAGACTGGCTTGCACGCGAGGCTAGAGCACCCAGTCTGCTGTATTATAAAATTCAATAACTTGCAAGAGACAATGCAGTGGTTTCCCATTGCCTTCCCCACGGTTTTGAATTTAGAGTGTTCCTTTTTCTAGACTGGCTTCCATACAAGATTAAAGATCCCAGTTTAATCTGTTATTTAACCGATGGATACTGGAGGAGATATAAATCACTTTTGCTAAGGACAATAAGACAAAAGTAAATACAGCAAACGAGGCCGGAATCTAAACTCGGTCCCTGATTTCATTTTCCGCGCTGATAAATTCAAAGCTACCCGCCCACTTTAAAAATGGATTTTATTTTCGGATAAATTAACTCATGGGTAGAACTTAATATCTAATAAATGTAATCTACATACCGTAAACGTGGGAAAATAACACTTTAATAAATTAAACGGGCCTAAAATATCTTTCCAGTCAAGGGCTTGCCTGATGACACTAGAAGCAAGCATCCGGTGTGTGTGGCCGATCTATCCCCATTTCCATTTCTTGATGTCAATCTCAATTGGGGTTTGTCTGGTCCTGTCCCACTGTTGGTCATTGGAGACGACTTCCCTTGTGGATTCCAGTCAGGGCCTGCCTGGTGACATTAGAAGCAGAGTTGTGGAGTGTGTACCCGATCTATCCCCATTTCCATTTCTTGATGTCAATCTCGATTGGGGCTTGTCTGGTCCTGTCCCACAGTTGGTCATTGGAGACGACTTCCCTTGTGTATTCCAGTCAAGGGTCTGCCTGGTGACACTAGAAGCAGAGTTGTGGAGTGTGTACCCGATCTATCCCCATTTCCATTTCTTGATGTCAATCTCGATTGGGGCTTGTCTGGTCCTGTCCCACAGTTGGTCATTGGAGACGACTTCCCTTGTGGATTCCAGTCAGGAGCCTGCCTGGTGACACTAGAAGCAGAGTTGTGGAGTGTGTACCCGATCTATCCCCATTTTTGTTTCTTGATGTCAATCTCGATAGGGGCTTGTCTGGTCCTGTCCCACAGTTGGTCGTTGGGGACGACTTCCCTCGTGGATTCCAGTCAGGAGCCTGCCTGGTGACACTAGAAGCAGGCTTGCGGAGTGTTTAGCCGATCCATCTCCATTTTTGTTTCTTGATATCAATCTCGATAGGGGCTTGTCTGATCCTGTCCCACAGTTGGTCGTTGGGGACAACTCCCAGTCACCTGATATTGAGGATGTTCCTGAAACATCGTTTGGTAAATGTCTGAAGTTTCTGAGTGTTGGTCTTGTTTACCCGCCGGGTTTCTGAGCCGTAAAGTAGAACCGACTTGATGTTGGTGTTAAAGATCCTGATCTTGTTGTAAAGTGAGAGAGCTCTTGATCTACAGATTGGCCGCAGAGTGTTGAAAATATGTCTGGTTTTGTTAAATCCACAAGGGAAGCGAAAAGTGGGTCGAGCAAAACAGACTTGGCGCAGTGGTGAAGACAGTCGGCAAACATGGTCCGAGCTGAGGAGGATCGCCCGGAACCGCGTCCGTTGGAGACGTGTTGTTGCGGTTCTATGTTCCCCAAGGAATCAAAAAGCATAAGTAGATAACTATCATCAAGAAGCAGAAGTTAAAATGAGGCAGTGCGAGACACCAACAGACAAAAACTGGTCCATTGGAAGACCTCATAACTACCATCCTGGAAATCGTCTCCAACGACCGAATGTGGGACAGGACCAGACAAGCCCCAATCGAGATTGATATCAAGAAACGGAAATTGGGATGCATCGACCCCACACTCCGAAATCCTGATTTTAGTGTCACTCGGCAGGTCCTTGACTGGAATCCAAAAGTGGGTCGACCAAAACAGACTTGGCGCAGTGGTGAAGGCAGCCGGCCCAACATGGGCCGAGCTGAAGAGGATCGGCCGGAACCGCGTCCGTTGGAGAGGTGTTGCTGCGGCCGTAGATTCCACAACGAACTTTAGAAAAAGAAGAAATCTTTAGAAAATAGATGCACTCAGAGGGCAGAAAGTTGTGCAAACATTCACTCGTTTTTATAGCCTTCATCTACGTAAAGTGCTGTTATCGTGTGAAACTATCATAAAAGCAATTTATCATGTCTGTGAAATAAACTGACGACCTACAAAGATGATAGCGAAGTTTGGAATACACCGAATGCAGAAGGGTATGCTCCCACCACCAAAGTGGTTTCCTGCCAGTTGGATACTTGTGGGCTCGGGTATGAACAGCCAATAAGTACAAAATCCGACTAATATTTGCCTATAGACTGAAGTACAAAATCCGACCAATATTTGTTTATAAACTCAAGTACAAAATCCTACTAATATTTATATAAAGACTCAAGTATAAACCTGACCAATGTTTACCTATAGACAAAAATATAAATTCAACCCAGTTTTACTCATAAAGTCAAGTATAAACCCGACTAATGTTTCCCTATAAATATGACTAATGCCTGCCTTTTGAAAGCATATTTCGCCAGCAAAAATTGCTATCTCGTAAAACCCACCAATTTAACTCAACTCAAATTTTCCAAAACGATTTTCCTCGGCCGTGGTATTAAACTGACGACATACTAAGACAAGTTATTCTGTCCGTGGAAACGAACAGGATAAAGCTTGACCTGTACATAAGAGTATAAGAAATACATATATATATATATATATGTGTGTGTATGTGCGTATTTGTATTATAATACTATTATATATATATATATATGTGTGTGTGTGTGTGTGTATGTGTATTTGTGCGTGTGTTTTGGAATCATATTTTTAAATAAATAATATATATATATATATATATATATATATATATATGATGAATGACTGATGAATTATATATATATATATATATATATATATATATATATATATATATATATATATACAATAAAACACTTTACATCGCTACACAAAGACTTTCATGTTTCAGTACTAAGATCGTGCTTCTTCAGTCGATGATAAATAACTAATGATAAAAAATGATTTATTAGGGAAATTTAAAAAAAAACAAATCTTCACCTCTTTTCGTAAGTTAAAGGCGAGCATTGGGTCAGATTTAAAAATATACTTATGGGTATGTCTAGATTAACCAATGAATGTCAGGCATACGCTAAAATATAAAAAATAAGGTCAGGGGGTGGAGGTGGGTGGGTTATTTTTACATGATGTTTAGACATGTCATTCAACGATACTAGGGAACAATTTCAGCGACAAATGTATTATTGATGTATTCAAGTATGATTTGACGATTTGTTGGAGTAGACATAAATTTGTCAGAAACGGATTTAAAAAAAATATATTTAAAAAAATTCTTTTTAATATACTCTGGAAACTTCTTAAAGGAGCCCAAAAGGTAAAATTAAAAATGTGGCAACAACTATATAGGTTGTTAATTGTACTGAATAGACGGTAAAACTTGGCAATATTATAGTTGAATAAATCAGATAAATGTTGAGTGGACCATCATGCTTATTATAAAACCCAGGTTGTGTGTGTGTGTGTGTGTGTGTGTGTGTGTGTGTGTGTGTGTGTGTGTGTGTGTGTTCGTTTATATATTGGATCAGATTTCCTGCATTTTTCATTCGATTTCAACAAAACTTCACAGGGCGACGTAAAATTACCTTTAAAGTGGTTCTGACAGTGCCAAAATTGGAAAAAACACAATTGTTTTTGCACGAAATCAATTTGAAAAACACGATTAAGAGGCATCGCTGTCGCGAGAATGAAAGGGGACAACTCATATCGAGTCATACTTATTATAAAACCCAGGTTGTGTGTGTGTGTGTGTGTGTGTGTGTGTGTGTGTGTGTGTTCGTTTCGTTTATATATGGGTCGGATTTCCTACATTTTTCAACCGATTTCACTTCACTTTTTTGTCAGGTAGTGTTTCTTATTGTCTTGCACACTTTTTTCTTTATTTTTTTTCAGAATGCTTTAAAAAAATCCATTTACAAGACAATTGTTTATAATAAAATTCTATTAAATCGGTAGACTCATAACGATTGAAAACAATGTTGTTGCTTAAGTTTGGGTTTGACCAATTCGTAAAAAAAAAAAAAAAATAATTAAGACATGCGTGTCCGTCAACCTTAAACAATAATCTTTGTGTAGAGGTGGAATCGAACCTAAGACGCCCAGTTACAAGACCGGAATGGTCTTGGCGTCACACCCCCATAGAAGTAGACTCGCCCGCTTACATGAGAGGCGAGAGGGGCTACTTAAACAAGACATTCACGGCAACGAGTATCGAGGCAGATACACGTCGTCTCGCTTTACCTTACATGGCGTCGCCGATATAGGAAACCTACTACAAACAACGTTGAATATGGACGAACAAACACAGCAGACATTACTTCAACAGCTCATCGAGCTACAGCAAGATCATCGCCCTGCGAAGAGACGGAGGACAGCCGAGAAAGTCACTTTTACAAGGAGACCCGACAGACCTAATAAAGGATGGTGACTGGGATATCTAATTGATTCCTGGAATAGATACAAGGAGATGGGGTTATTTATGCGTTAAGAAACGATTTTTGAACAGGCTGTTGTTCGATATGGTAGGAGCAGAAGTTTCCGTCAAGGAAGAAACACACAAAGCTCGTAGCCGTCGAAGCCTACACAAAGAAGTTAAGAATTAATCGATTACGGTGGCACGACCGATCAGTCGCAAAATTCTGCGACTTTTCAGTGACTTGTCCGAACAGGATTTTAAGTCAGCTACTCCAACGATATGGTAGCAGGACAAATGGTGGCTGGGCTGGCAAAATCAAAGCAGGTGTTGTCTTGGCTGCGACACTTCACGACACTGGAAGGTTTAACAGGCTTGTCAGCCCAGAGACCCTGGACAAGTCTACACCCCATCTCCATAGTAACGTATACCCTACTACAACGAGCACCCAGATCGGGCCGCAGGCAGCGGCCTCAGGAGAACCAGACCGTTCAACCCCGAGAGACACTGAACCCTGTAAATGGTGTGGAAGAGCTCACACTGACGGCCTGAATGAACAGAAGGGGTTGCCCAGCAGCAAAGATGACTTGTCACACCAGCGGCTTAACCGGACATTTAAAAGGGGGTTTGCAGGAAACCGAAGCAGGGGTCCAGCAACAAATCTACAGCGGGTGGTCGGAGCAGAATCCAGAACTCTCACCACCCAAAGACACAAGAAGGGTCAACTGGATGATCGTCCAAGATGGACAAGTGAAAAGGAGAGGTGAAATCAACCTGACAAAACCAAAGGCCGTTTTGGGAACAAAAGTAAAGTTCCGAAGAGGTACTCTGATCCAGCACCAACCCTGATGGTAGAGATAACTCTGATTCCAGAGGCCCATGCGGAATTCGGGCACATATCCATAGGACAAGCTGGCCTCCATACTCACCGGATCGAGGCGATCGCAGACACTGGGGCACAGACATTAGCGGACCAGAAATCCAAAAATTCTGAAGTGTCCAGACAAATGTCTAGGTACCGACTAGTCACCGAATTGGGGAATCACGGATAACCTACTAAACATAAAGGCGTGATATTCGCTAAAGTCAGAGTAGGATCGGGAAACACGTCGATTATATATGTATCAAAAATATCAGATTTCTGCCTGTCCGAGTCGGCCCTAAAAGACCTTGGTCTGGTGCCAGATAACTTTCCAGACCCAACTTCCCAGCAGAACGTGGCAACTAGCGACGGCGGAAAGGCACCATGTGGGTGCCCACAAAGAACTAATGTCCCACCTAACCGGACAGTTTTCGGCGTTGATTGGAACGATGGATGAAGGAGCATTTTGAGTCCAGTGCATTCAATGTATGCCCACATCAACGGCTGCAGGCGATGAAGGAAAACCCATGGACATCACGTTCATCCAGGGGCCAAACCCTCAGCTGTCCACACCCCAATCCCGGTCCCACCATTAAGAAAAGAGTTCGACCGAGACGTGGCATTGGGCATCATAGAACCTGTACCAGTGGGTACACACAACATGGTGCTCCAGAATGGTGGTTGCACTGAAAATTTATTCACAAGGCGTACGGTGGACCTTCAGAAGCCTCAACACTGCTACCCTACGAGAAACCCATCATACACTCGGTCAATCAGGCATCGCTGGTGCTTCGAAAACTAGGGAAAACCGTTTTGATGCATGGAATGGCTATCATAGCTCTTCCATCGGCAAGGATGAACTATGTCACGGAATGGGGTGATACCGTTTTTCGGGCACCATACCAAAGGATTCCAAGGGAGACGCATATACACGCAGGTTCGACAATTCCTGTAGATATGCCCAGGAAAAACAAGATGTATTGACGATACGATACTATGGGACAACTCTATTGAATCATCATTTTGTTTAGAGTCTAAATAACTGCAGCAAAATGGTATCGTATTCAACCCCAGAAATTTCACCTGGAATTTGCCGGATTCTTGATAACAGAAGACGGGATAAAACCCACCAAAAAAAAATACTGAAATAATACGAATTTCGACACCAAAAAATATAACTGACATAAGATCCTGGTTTGGAATGGTCCAGGTAGCCACGCTTTTTCCAGGCCGGAATGGCCCTGTTCCGAGCTGCTAAAGACAAAAAATCGGAAGTTCTACTATCCATCGAATCTTCGAAGAGTCGAAAAGAAGGATCACAGAAGAAATCGAGAACGGTGTAAGAACCTTCATAATAACCAACTTGTTTGTCGACGGACTTCAGCAAAACAGGCTTAGGATATTTTCTTTCCAGAACTGCAAATTGAGAAGCTGGACCGAAGTGGTGAGGACCACTGGTTAACCTGGCCGGCTCCTGATTCACTAATGACGCAGAGTCCTGATATGCACCAGTGGAAGGAGAAGCATTGGCATTAGTCTACGGACTGGAAGCATGCCGGATGTTCGTTTTGGGGTGCTAGAGCTGTTAGTCACCGTGACCATAAGCCCCAGGTGAAGATCTTCTCGGACAAAGCCTGGAGGACATCTCAAGACTATTTAACTTAAAGAACGGTCCTTGATGTACAAATTTCGAATAAAGCATCTCCCTGGCAACTCAATGCGGCACCAGACTGTACATCGAGATGCCCAGTGGCGTTAAGCCAGGAGGAAGCAAACGAAGAGGACATCGCACAAACTATGGATAGCGCCATAAGAGCGTCATTTAACTCCACCTATGAGCAGGACCCCAAATTAAGAGCAATAACATGGGACAGGGGATTGTGGCTGCAGCTCAACGAGGAATGCAATTCCCTTCGCCGAATTTTGGCTTCTAAATCTCGGCACGAACTGCCGGAGACAATTCGCCGGTTTTGGCATATAAAGAGGAGTTATATTGCTTGAAGGGGTGACGATAATGGAAAACAAATAATCACCCAGAAAGCTACGTGCGGAGGTACTGGAATCACTCCATTCAGCGCATCAGGGCGTCAATGGAATGTTGGCAAACGCTAGACAGCGGCTGTTTTGGCCAGGACTGGACGCGAGCATTCGTCAAACCACCCAGTGCAAAGTAAACGTAATAGCTCCATCACAACCCAAGGAACCCCAATGCCGCCCTCGAACCCCGAGTTCCCATTTCAGAAGACTGTGACGGACTTCTTCGATTTACGAGGGAAGAACTATCTAGTATATGCAGATAGATACACCGGATGGGTTAAGTCACTCTGATGTCGTCCGGGAATGCCATATACTTGACGCCCTAAACTGCTGGTTCTGCACATGGCGTACCGGAGGAACTTTCAACCGATGGCGGACCACCGTTTGACTCCAGTGAATTTAACCGGTTCCCAGATAATTGGGGCATTCATCGGCATATTACCCCAAAGCAACGGGAGAGCAGAACTAGCAGTTAAAACGGCTAAAAGGATACTTGATAGCACGGACAGTTGCGGTCGCCTATGCCATGACCAGGCAGCTAGGTCCCTACTGACTCATCGCAACACCCTGGCATGAGACCTGTATATGTCTCAGCGATGATGCTCTACGGTCGCGTGATAAAGGACCATCTCCCAGTGCTCCAGGACCGATATCGAATCCACAAACGCTGGAGAGAAATCATTATAGGGAAACAGCGATGGCAAAAAGACACTTAAGGAATGAAAGAGAATACAATCTAAAAGTCACCCACTTCAGGAACTGAAAAATCGGGGAAACGGCAGATACAGAACCAAGTTGGTCCATACCTGCGCTGATGGGCAAAGACAGGGAGGGTGGGAAACACTGAGTAACCGGGTAACCCGTCGCAATCGCAAGAAAAATAAACCCAGTAGTAGATACCCTTGCCACTCGATACTTCAGGTGCCCCCAGGAATGTTGGATATTAGCCCAACAGGGCCCGAAATACCAGGAGAATGGTCCACCACTGATATGGATCAAAACCAAAACATTCGACACTCTACCAGAACCGATGGAGGTGATGACACAGCATCCCCTGAATGATGGAGGTTGAGGAAGACCAACCGGTGTGTCGTAGCAGAAGGGGTGATGCGACCACCCAGGAACCTATCCCCACAGACGTGGGGGCACGTCGCACGACTACTCCAGAGCCTCAAAACATTGGACCACAACGAGAATATCTTGTCCCGGAAGGGAGGGGCGTGAGGTGGAATCGAACCTAAGACGCCCAGTTACAAGACCGGAATGGTCTTGGCGTCACACCCCATAGAAGTAGACTCGCCCGCTTACATGAGAGGCGAGAGGGCTACTTTAAACAAGACATTCACGGCAAACGAGTATCGAGGCAGATACACGTCGTCTCGCTGCTACCTTACACTTTGTCAATTTTATTTTTCAGTTTTTATGATGGTCGATACTTGATCTATCTCTTACTGTTACATCCCCGCGCTACTGCTAGTTACTAATAAAATAAGGGCTATACAATTATAATAGGGCGTTATTTATGAAAATTTTTAAAACTATATTTTAAGGTAAAAGTTAGACAATGACAGTATAGCAGTGTTAATTCATTTCTTTGGTTTAACAGGTTTTATTGCTAGGAAACTTTAAAGTATGAAATTTTTCTTGTAAACATAGGGGACATGGATCATGTAAGGATTTAATACTTTCCATTTTACACAATTTAAATTATTCGGACTATTGTCCTCATCTTTGTCACCATATTTATTACAACGTTTCGACTTTTCAGTATCTGTCTATATTTCTGAGATGAGGTATTATGCACACTATTTACATTATTCGGACTATTGTCCTCATCTTTGTCGCCATATTTATTACAACGTTTTTTGAGATGAGGTATTATGTACATTATTTACACTATTCGACTATTGTCCGAATCTTTGTCGCCAAAAAAACGTTTCGGCGTTTCGAATCTGTCTATATTTCTGAGATGAGATATTATGTAATTTAATTCGGACTATTGTCCCTCATCTTTGTCGCCATATTTATTACAACGTTTTTTTTGTAGGTCCGCCTTCTTCAGGTTAGCACCTTCTTCAGGTGGTTGGAATGTCGAACTGAACCCTTTATTTTGGGGTAGACTGTTCTAATTCAACGTGCCATATTTAATGGATCAGTTATCTCCTGTTTATTCCCCTCTTCAAGTTCTGCACTACCTTAACCGGGTATTGAACTCACACTCTTTGGGTCCTGTCACTGGATCTAACTAACACCTTTATCCACTGTGCC
Source organism: Acanthosepion pharaonis (assembly GCA_903632075.3). NCBI lineage: Eukaryota > Metazoa > Mollusca > Cephalopoda > Sepiida > Sepiidae > Acanthosepion > Acanthosepion pharaonis. The sequence continues at coordinate 52,236 of CAHIKZ030001656.1, read as the reverse complement.
ATGCGTCCTATAGACGTTTCCATTATTAATATTTTGCTCTACTGTGCATTGAGCACTTAAAAAAAATAAATGCTGTGGATTTTTACTCCATCTGTCCTCTCTCATTTTCATTATTACGAAGTCACTTCCTTGATAAATCTAACATGGTGAGATTGAAACCCGGATGTCATCAGCGTAACGCTAACATTCTAATCACTCAGCCCCCTCCACACAATGTCAATAAGTTCATAACCTAATAATGAATAAAATATATTTATGGTATACACCAAATATTTATTTTCACATAATCTTCTTTGTTAATGCACTTAATTAATATTTTAACACTTGTTCATAGATCACACAGACCAAATATAATGCGAACTTATCTAGGCTTTTACACATGCACACACACACACACACACACACACACACGTGGAAGACGTATATCAGTCTGCGAAAAGTGTGACACGCCTTGTTACTTAGGACTTTATCGAAATAAATTTAATTTGTTTTTTTTTGTGCGATTGCACATGCGCAGTAACGACTGATGCTGTGAATTTTAAACTTTTTTTATTATTATTGTTAAAAGAAAGAAGAAAAATAATCGAAATGAAATCGGCTAGATTTTAAAATACGACTAATATCTGTCTATAGACTCAAGTACAAAATCCAACTCATATTTACCTATAGACTCAAGCATAAACCCGACCAATGTTTCCCTATAAATTTGACAAATGCCTGTTTTTCGACTCAAGAAAATCAAAAAGAATATTTCGATATTAAATGAGCCAACAAGGATTGCTATATCGTAAAACCCACCAATTCAACTCAAATTTCCCAAAACGATTTACCTCGGCCATGGTATTAAACCGACACACATGTTTCAGGTGTTATTCCCGTGACAACGAACAGGTTAAAGCTTTTTACTCACTTGTAATATATGTTTATACGTAGATTGTTGTTATTTGTTTGTTTGTTTGTTGTAGTTGTTTATACGACTAGCTATTCCTCACTCCCCCCATGTTATCTAGGTTCAGCCCTAGATTAAAAGATAAATGAAGTGCCCGTTAAAAAAAAATGACCCCTGCCACTTGAAAAAAAAAAAAAGGTTATGCTTAGATTTTTCATTGCTTACGTACCGAAACCGCTGAATTCAATTGGGCGTTTTACGTCATTAGGGTGCCTTTGGCTACAGCCGTCGACCAGCCGCTTCTCTGAAGCTGTCAGGGTTTTTTTTTTTTTTTTTAAGAATTCTAGAAATTGAGACGAGCCAAAACTTGTCGCATTCGTCAAAGTTGTAACCTCCGTCATTGACAACAATTTCGAAATATTGGGTGCCTGGTTAAAACTGATTTCCTGAAAGTGTTGGTCATAGCTCATGTACTGAGTTCGATGCATACCACGTTGCGCGTATTTGTGACTTTGTAAATTTCGTCGGAAATACCTGAGGACCAAAGGACAATGACATTTTTTTTTAAGTTTTGTAGTCTGATCCCAAATTTGTAAATATGCCTTGTCTATCTTACACATTCATAAGTCTAACTTGATTCTTGACTCATGATAAAATCCGAAGAATAATGTGCAATGTTTTTCGTCCTGACCTGGCATCTCAGCTTCAGTCATTTTTCCACTGCCGTAATAGCTTCCTATTGCCTTTCTATAAACACTTTTATGCTAATTGTTTGATAATTTTCCTCTATGTTACCTCTTACTGAATAGAATAATCACACGAAGGTTGGTAATGAACGATAATAATTAGGACAAGAACAACAACACATATTTTCACGCGTAGAAGTAATTAACTGCTAGAAGTGAGTCAAGAATTCCACAATGAATCTCCAACTGCAGAATATCTACCAACCACCCCATACAGTCAGATGTAGCACAATGACGAATGGGGTATCCGAGCCCGTAGGCTTGGCCAAAAATTCCCCGTAGACTGGGTCGGGTAGCTGTTTCCTCGACAAGACTCTGTCCTTCGACAGAGCCTCGTCTGGGGATCCTCTCTGCTCGAGACAGAGAGTTTGACGAATCTCAACTGCAGGATATCTACCAACCGCCCCACGCGGTCAGATGTAACAAAAGGCCGATTTTAATGTAGGGTATCAATTTACTTCATGGAAATTCAAAACCTCACTAACTCTAATTCGGGCAAAAAAAAACCGATTTGGGACGAGAATCTGACTTGGGCCAAAATTCCAATTCAGGCCGAAAAATTTAGTTCTTCAAATCACAAACTCTGTGGAACATCAAAACCCCACGCCAAGAAGCTTCTCTTTTAACTCTGATTCCTTGGTATTTTGAAGAAATAAAATTAATTTTCTCTATTCCCAAAGTTTTGGAGATATTCTAAACTAAATTTTAAAACATTTTTAAATTAACAAAGTTTTGTGTTACTTTAAACTCAGTATAAATTAAAAACATTTAAATTCACTATTTTTTCAGTTATTTTAGAATTTGAATTTTTAACTGTTTCCTACTGATCCTGAAACACATTCCAATGCTGGATGTTGAAGCACCAGATGACAAGGCAAATTTTCAATCCCGGTATCACCCTGATTCCAAAAAAGTATAATATTTCTATGTAGCGCAAGTGTGACCCGAGATACACGGAAGGATAGACAGAATTTTCCGCTTATTTTTTTTTAGATTAAATGCAAAGGTTATCGGTGTGGAATCACCAGGCTGAGTTCAAATTCTTACAAATCTGTTTCTTTAACTTGAAAAAAGTCATGAACCTATCTTCCTTCAGGTATGGGTTAAACAGCAGGGTAAACATGTCTCTTGGATGGCATCCCGTGTAATAGAATGGAAATTCTCGAAAGCAAGAGAGCACTGGACGTTTTTTAACATTTGTAGGGCAACTGGCCTAAACGGACAACTCTGAATTTGAAATCAGTTTGAAGAAGAATGGTCACTATCACATTATCTTAACTTTAAAGCACACACTTTTATTACTGGTCCCAGAGGGTTACAGGACTCGTGATCAGCGTCAAAACTTCGAGATTCCAGCACATTATCTTGTGCAACACTAGGGGTACTTTTACCCCGTTTTTAAAAGTCCGGCTTGAACTGTAAAACAAGAAAGTTCATTTGGAGCCCACAGTAAATAGCACGCTTGATATGATTCAAGTCTCTTGTTGCAAGTTTGGAGAATTTGAAGGTCCAAGAAAGGATTGTATCAATAGGAAAGATGACAGCACAGGCATCTGAGAAAATAAAAAGACAGGAAGATTGGTGGCGATTGTTATCACGTAATCCCAGGCGTTTAGTACAAGAGAGAGAGAGAGAGAGAGAGAGAGAGAGATCTAATAAAAAAGGTCTGACATAGATATTATGAAATTTTCACTGTTTATTTTTATGATTTTTTGTTTGAAAGTTCTATTATATAACTTACGATCTTTAAGTTATAAATATTAACCACTGAATTGACAAAGAAGGAGAAAAACCTTGATGAAAATGTCGTGAGAAATAAATATTTGCACCTTAAAAGCTACGGATTAATGATACGCCGAGATAAGAGACTGTAACAGAAAAGGTGAAATAGAGAAAGACATTTGGCACCGCTATAGAGGAAAAGGAGAAAAAGAAAGAAAGAAAAAAGAAAGAAAGAAAGAAAGAAAGAAAGAAAAGAAAGAAAGAATAAGAGTATAGACAGTTGGGCAAAAGAAAGAAAAGAGAAAGAAAAAGAAAAAGAAAGAAAGAAAGAAAGAAAGAAAGAAATATAGTGTAGACAGTTGGGTAAAATAAATAAATAAATAAATAAATAAATAAAGAAAGAAAAGAAAAGAAAGAAAAGAAAAAAAAGCTGAATAAAATACAGGAAAGGAAAAAAAAGAAAAGAAAATTACAAAATAGAAAAAATAAAGAAAAAATCGACAAATAATGGAAAAAATAAGCCAAATAAAATATGAAAAAATAAGAAAAAAGAAAAGAAAGAAAAAGAAAGAAAGAATAGATATATTGTAGAAAGTTGGATAAAAAAAGAAAAGAAATAAAATATGCAAATAAAGAAAGGAAGCTAAGAAAATCGAAAAGAGGAAAGAAATAATAAACTAAATTAAAATATAAAAAGAACAAAATGTGAAAACGAAAAATATGTAAGAAAAAAAGAAAGGGGAAAAATAAGTCAAATAAAGAAAAAAAAGGAAATGGAATGAAGGAAGAAAAACTAGAAATTCAAGAGAAAAAAAAGACGAAAAGAGAAAAGGAATGAGAAGGGGAAATAAATGAACGAAAAGTAGGAAAGAGAGAAAGATAAAAGAAAATAAATATGTAAAAATAAAAAAAAAGAGAAAGAGAGGTTGAACAAAGACAAATGAAAGAAAAAATAAAGATCTAAAGACGAAAAGAAAAAAAAAAAAAAAAAAGAAAATGAATGAAGTAAATTAACATAAAAGATTAAGATAAAAATGGCTGAAGAATATGAAAACTGAAATGAAGAGTCAATAAAAAAGAGAAAATAAAACAAAAATATCGTGAAAAAAAAAGGACGAAAATTCATAAAAATAAAGAGATCTTCAAAAATTTAAATGCAATGTCAATCATCAACTGTTTTCTTAATTCTTATTGTTTTATTACTCTCCTGTTTAATAGCATATTTCCTCTTTTTCTCATGCTCTCTAACACTCTGTAACTCCTTGCGTCTTAGTGGCTTTATTGTCTTATTGAAATGATTAGAAATAATATAAAATAAGAAGTATATAGAATAAGAAAGAAAATGAATAAACTTAGAAAAGACGTAGAGAATAAGAAAAGAAAGAAAAAAAGGAAAAGTGGTAAATACTGAAAGAAAAGAAGGAAAAGGTTATAGCAGAAAAAAAGAAAGAAAGAAAGAAAATAAGAAAGAAAAAAAAGAAAGAAAGAAGGAATATAGTGTAGACAGTTGGATATTCCGTAGAAGGAAAGAAAGAAAGGAAGGAAGGAAGGAAGGAAGGAAGGAAGAAGAAGGAAGGAAGGAAGTAAAATAAGAAAAAAAAGAACAAGGAAAAGTGATGAATACTGAAAGAAAGAAGGAAAAGGTAAGAAATTAAAAAAAAAACAAAAAAAAAGAAAAGAAAGAAAGAAAGAAAAGAATAAGAAAAAAGAATAAGGAAAAAGTGATGAATACTGAAAGAAAAAAAAAACGTAACAAAAAAAGAAAGAAAGAAAGAAAGAAAGAAAGAAAGAAAAGAAAGAATGTAGAATAAGCAAGAAAGAAGAAAATAATTTTATTTAATTTTGTCATCATCTTGTTCAGGAATATCCGTGAGTATTTGATCTGTTTTTTGCATTAAAGTAAATGAAACATAGCTTCAATAATGACTTCCTGTCAGGTTTTCTGTGAATGCGCAAAAATTTAGAGTATATATCTAAAATTATTCTCTATTATTCGAAATGTATTTTTGAAAAAAAAAGAAAACAATTATTTCTCTTAACTGCAACTCTCCGTGGGTTCAAGTCACGTCCGCATGCGTGACCGTCAGCTTGTAAATTGACCAATGAGAGCGAATCACTCTTCCTGGATAGGAAAAAAATAAATAAGAAGATGTTGGAAAATACACATGAACAGATTTGCTGTTTCCATGTGCATCAATCAAAAAGAAACTCAAGATAATAATAATAATAATAATTGGGTTCGATAGTGTAAATATATTCAAAACACATTATCCTAAAAATAAAAATAATAAGATGTTCTGAGATGTTAGAAGATTTAAGCTGAGCAAAGCGTTTCGTCTAAAAACGAAAATCTGAAAGTGATAAACAAAATGAAGAGGATTTGGTAGATTGTAGATGTGGCCGAGCGAGCCAAACACAGGGTGAAGACAAAAAGAATGACAAAATAGGAAAAATATAAGAAACATGCACTTAAGATAAAATAAGGTAGCGATGGAGAGCGAGAAGAAAGGACTAAGGTATAAGAAGACAAAATGCAGAGTCATCAGTAAAAGGATGAGCCCGAAATGCGCTTTGAAGTTCAGGTACACTAAAATCAATCAGGTTAAATGTTTAAATATCTGGGAAGCGTTTTGACAGAGGACGAGAAATTGCGACACTGAGATCCGTAGACGTATAAAGAATGACAAAGCCGCATTCTTAAATCTGGGCAGAGTACTGCGGAGACAGGAGGATTTCTTCGGTGACAAAGGAAAGAATACTGAGCTCCTATGTGACATCTGTCATCCTATACGGTAGCGAATGTTGGACGGTCTCCTCAAAGATGAAGAAGAGACTCGAGGCAATGGAGGTATGGTTCTTCAGAAGGATGCTAAGGATATGATGGAGCGAACGTGTGAGCAACGATTGGATCTTTAGAGGATGCAAACAAGGAGGAAGCTTATAGTTAACATAAGGAAAAGGCAGGTGAAATTTCTGAGACACGTAATGAAAAAGGTAGGCCTGGAGAATCTGAGACTTACAGGTCGAATAGAGGAAAAAATATAGACAAGTGAAAAAAACGCATCACATCCCTGGCGGGCTTAAGCAAGTGGAAGGCAGAAAATGGTCTGAGCGAGTTGGCAGAAATACGAAACTTATTGAGAGATACAAGGGATAGGAGGAAGTGGAGAGCCATGATCGTCTACGCCCTGAAAGGACACAATTATAATGAATAAAATCTATAATTACGACGCGAGCTAAACTTTTCTTCAAAAAGGTGCCATCGGGTTAGGATCAAAATGTAGTATCTGCCTTTGGTCGAATAAATTACATTTTATCTCTAAATTTTGTTTCTGTCTTCGGACAGAACACAACAAATAAATCAGGGATGCTTGGTCACGGAGATTCCAACCCGCAAAGCACCTCCCAGATTTGAGCCAAACAGAGGGTCGGTGGAATGTCGACGCGAGCGCAACATTGGTTGCGGACCGAGTAATTATTGGACTTCCCTCACTTTAAACCGTCCTTGTGCCATATCCCGTCGTTGCTTGGGGGACGAGTAAACACAAGATGTAGTATCTGTTCTCCTCACCTCTCTAATGGTAGTATTAGCCGTTTCATTTATAAGGAAACATTCGGCATTCATTGATCGAACGGCAGGTGCAACTCGAGTTACGTTTTTCTTCAAAATCTAGTCATCGGGTTGGGATCAAAGTGTAGTAACTTTTGTTATCCTCGATGGAAACCACGTAGAATCGAGATTGAATGACTTGGATATTCGTGGAAGAATTTGGATATCCGGTTGTTTCTCGCGTATTTTCTTCCGATGACACTGTGGAAGGTACTGGAGATTAAATGGAATTGCTGTCACACGATAACTAAAAAAATGTGTCCAATTCGTTCAAAATATATCTAAACTGACAACTGTAGGCAACCACATTCTCAGATCAATACCTAAAAATGGCTTCTTTTTCGACTGAAACTGCTAGGTCATAGATAGGAACATGTTTCTACGGAACAGGTAACTCGAAAAAAACTGTCCTGGATATGACGATAAACTACATCCAGTAAATATAGTATTAATTTGAAGAAAATGGAACAACCTCCTTATTTATGGTGTTCCCAGGCCTACCCATGAATATTTGCAGCATGTTAAAAAGTCCCAGCTATGGGCAAATAGTTAACCCCAAACTGTGTTCAAAAACACAAAATGAAAATAGGTTTTATTTCAATACATTTTTGAAGAAAGAATATTACCAGCAATACATTTTTTGAAGAAAGAATATTACCAGCAATACATTTTTGAGAAAAAATATTACCAGCAATACCTTTTTAAGAAAAAAATTATACAAGCAATACATTTTTTTTTGAAGAAAAAATATTACCAGCAATACATTTTAGAAGAAAAGATATTACCAGCAATGCATTTTTATGAGAAAATTGTTATCAGTAATACATTTTTAAATGAAAAATATTACCAGAGATAAAAACCTTGTCGTCATTAAATAATCCATTCAGGTTGATATGCCGTAAAAACAAACCAAACCAAACCAAACCATCAAAGAAAAACAGTGACATAATAGAGATGTTGACGCTTCACAATACTCCAAATAAAGGAAGGATTCCCTTATCGATACTGGAAAGAGCGATAATAGTTAGTGGATTTGAGAATTCTCTATTTTCATGGAAAAATGTTTAATTATATAAGATTTTATGAATTGTATACGGACAGTAGCACTAAAATTTCGCTTAATGGATTTTTTTAACATTTCCATAAAATGAAACAAATTTAATATTACCATTAACATTGGAGATCATACGATGTTTACTACTTATTTATTGTGATATTTAATATTTACTAGCATGAATACTAGGCCCAGTTCAAAACTGGCATCATTCTTATATATGTGCAATCATTTTCTCAATAAGAACATCATAACGACGCGAGGTTTGAAACATCGTAATTTTTTTGTATACAAAATATATATATATATATAAATATATATGTATATATATATATATATATATATATATATATATATATATATATATATATATATATTGATATTGATATATTTAGAATATTATGATTTCTTGATCTTATTGATGTTTTGCATTGATTTGAAAAACACATAAATTTGCGATATTTGTGTAATAACTCAGGGTATTAATAAATTATTTATATATATATATATATATATATATATATATATATATATATATATATATATATTGAACAATAAAAATATTAAAAATTTAAATCTTCAAGACACACCGGGTTATAGATTAATATTCTTTCGTTATTATTATTATTATTTCATCGACTAATTTCGGCCAACATGTCCATCATCAGAGAACTATTTCTTAGAATATATATATATATATATATATATATATATATATATATATATATATATATATGTATGTATGTATGTATGTATGCGTTTTTTTAACATCGGGCTACTGTCTCTCCACACCGAACCGGTTTCAAATTTAGCAAATCTAGTTATTCAGTCTACTTTTTTAATATATTTAGTATACTCAGTATGTATATATATATATATATATATATATATATATATATATATATATATATATATATAATTACACACATACACAATAAACATATATATATATATATATATATATATATATATATATGTTTAAATAACAGTTTGTTTATATCTATTGCTATCTGTATAACTGAATGTTTGAATGGAATATATATTTTGCTTTTTTTTATTCTTAAAAACTTACCAAGTTGTCAGCTGCTTTTACCATCGATGTAATTATCAACCGGATGATTCTAATTAATCAATCAATTAGACAAAATTAATAATAATCCGTCATAACGAATCAGGAATTTCAGTTACCTAATTATAGAATTCAAATCAACCTAATTTAAATATATTTGATTCCGAATGCTAAATTTTTCATAAAGTTTATTTCGGCTTCGAATGCTTGTTTTCTACACGATAATCAACGTTCTCCCTCAAGATTTAGGAAAATCTTTATCGCAGTAAAGGTTCAAATAGGACTTAATAGAGGTAGGTGGACTGGGTATCTAAGTTTGATTCCCAATATGGGTCACTTGGATTGCAAAATCTTCAGAAATATTTTAAATGTGCCTGGATACACCAAGATTTATATTTACTTTCAATTTTTTTTAAGCATTTCACCCCAAACAAGTTGGGAGTGACACTATCACGCAAGAGGTTACATAGATTAAGAGCAAGAGTAAAGAGGGTGTTTGAAGAAAGGATAAAGAGAAAGATGGGGATCAAGATCAAGGCATCAGAAGATGTCGATTGACATTACATTTGAATATTTGAAGATTATAGCTATCAGGGAAGCAAGTAAGAGGAAAGGGATTTCCACTGTTAGGAAGTGCGAGAGAAGAAGCTGTTGGAGTAGAAGAGGCGGTTACATTTAACTGTTTCGAGAGTGAAAGGGTGGGACCGAGATGCCAACCTAGTAGCACGCTTAAATTCATGCAGTTGGGGTACCAGTGAAAGTAGCTCGTCAGAGCAGTTGCCATGAAAATATTTGTAGAAAAGACAGAGGGAAGCCACATCACGTCTGTGAGAAAGTGACTGTAGACGAGATGCCAGGTCAGGACCTATCACATTGCATATCAGTCTCTGGATTTTGTCTGAAGAACCTCAGATGAACAGGGGGGCACAGACCATATATGGCAAAAGTATTCAATGCAAGGACGAATGGTTGATTTATAGATTTGAAGGATGGACTCAGACGAGAAAAACATTCTGGCATGACAGAGAACCAACTTTCCTTGCGGTAGATGCAGCTATTGATTCAATGTATTTGTTCAAATCAAGGTCAGTAAAATTGAGACCAAAAAGGCGCAAAAAGGCGCTTTGTGGAGCTGAGATTGAATGCTTACCAAAATATCTGGCAGGAAAATTTTTAAATGGTGATGAAAAAAGGTTTTTGATTGTTTTGGGCATTATCATTATAAATTTTTTTTTTAAATCCTCAAAAAAACTTAGAAAATTGATTCCAACTAAAATTTTTTATAATTCAAAAAGTTCAGCTAAAAAATTCGTCAAGAAAAAAATATTAAAATCTTTTTTAACATGGAGAACTATTTAAATAATCTTTTGTTTGATAAAGCTTAAAATTGAAAATTATTTTTGGCCAAGAGCCATTTCCAAACATTCGTTCATATTTCTTGGACTTTTAAAATACAATTTTGATCTTAATTCTTGAAAAAACTCACATTTCAAAACACTTTAAATAATAAAAAAAAAAAGGAAATTTTATCCAAAGTTTATCCAAAAGGTTAAAGAGCAAGATTTTTCTATATTAATTTCTCATATGATAGGCTGAAAACGATAAAAAGATTATTGCAAAGATTTTTTTGGATCAATGTATTTTTAAGAAAGAGATTATATCTACAAAAAACCAAAAATCAACAGGTGAAAAAGTTCTTTTATTAAATAATTTAGAGAAAGTATTGAAAATTTGATTTGTTTTTTTTTGAAGTTTTGTTTTTCCATTTTATGTCATATATTTTGATAATCATTTTTTCAGAATTCTAAAATATTTTGTGCTAGATCTAAAAATTTAATAGGTCAAAACAAGATTCATTTTCAGAGATTTGAAAATTTTGTTTTATTTACAAACAGATAAAAACAAAAAAATATAATAAATTGAAAACAATTTTTGTGAAAATATTCCGTGAAAACTGATAATTCAAATTCCTGTTAAATACCCAATTTATTATTTCAAAATAGAAACAAAAATCAATATATGAATTTTTTAGAATTGTTTTGGATAAACAAATAAAATTTTTTTTTTTCAAATGTAGTTCAGAACACAATAGTTAATAAAACAAAATTTTTTTTATAACTTTATTTGAATCAATTTATTATAATTTTTTGCATCAAGTATTTTTTTTTCTTTTATTTTTTAAAATGTGATAAAACAATTTTCAGAGTTTTCCAAATTTGATTTAGATTTCTAATTTTGGAAATTAAAGAATTTGTTTTAATTTTTTTCATATTTTTGAAAAAAATATGGACAAAAAAAAATCAACTTCCTAAAAATTTTAACTGTTGAAGACATTTTTATTATTAAAAGCCAAAAATCATTTTTTTAATTTTTTTAATAAATTAAAAATTTCAAATGATTTTTTTTTTGTAACAAAATTTAAATGGAAAAATTAAGAATTAAAATTTGAAAAAAAATTTTCAAAAAATATATGAAAATCCATATAACTTAAAATAAGGGATATTTATTAAATTTTTGGTTTATTTTTTATTTTTTTTTATGTCTATTCAAATTTACTTTATTTTTAACATGAAAAGTTTGGAACAAAAATTGGAAAAATAAAAATTTAATTTGGTTGAGCAATGAATTGATCTTACTGAATCAAATATTAATAACTTTAAAATGGTTATGAAAGGTTTGAAATTATTTGTTAAATTTTGGGAAGATAAATCAAGAATGAAAAACTCTTTATATTTTGAACCTTAAATTCTCCAGCATTTTTGGTTAAAAAATTGTCCCAATTTGAATTTAATATTAATACCCATGATATATTTCCATATAAATATATACCTGATTTATATAAAAATGTTTCACATTATATTTACAGTATATATACTTAAATGAAGGAAAATCATTTTTACAATTCCAAAGTATTCATTTTTCTTCAATATTTAAATTTTTGACAAGATATAATATCATGCTATCTTTTGTAAAAGATTTTTGGAAATTTTGAAGTTTGGAATTTTATAAATCAATTATTTTATTATCCATTGTGCAAAATTGTTTCACTGGTATAACATATTTAATTATATAGAATGAAAATTTATACCTTTGATATAATTTTTCAATAGGAATTTATTTTTTGAAAAACTTTTTATATTTAAAGATTCATCATATTTTTTTAAAATATATCTAAAAAAATTTTCCATAATATATTATTGAAATTTTTTTGAATATATTTTAACAATTCATTTTCAAAGAAGATATTTTGGATAATATATGATTATATATTATTAATCTGGTTGAATTTAAAATGAAAGATTTTCATCTTTTATGAAAAAAATATGAACTGATGAGATGTAAATTTATTCAGGACTTCATGGAAAAATATAAAAGCCATTTGAAATGAGAATTTTTAAAAATTGTGGTTTTTAAAATTAATATTTTTTCCATCATTATATAGATATTCATATTTCTATATATATATAATAAATATATGTTATTTGCAAAATTTCTTTCTATCAATATAACATAAAATTGAAATTGATTTTAAAAAATGAATTAATAAATTGAAATTGAATGATTTCAAAACATTTTAAAAAAACAAATGGGATTTATATTTATAAAATTTTTATTTTTTGTTATTTAAATATAGAAATAATTTATAGATTATTTAAAATTTTATTAAATATTTAAAGAGATAAAATATTTATTTCAAATACTATTTATTCTGTTCATTTTATTTTTATTTCTTAATAAAATTTTCAAATAATTTTTATTTTTACATGAAATTTGTTAAATTCATAGGAAAATGAATAAAAATTTGTTTTTTTTTCAAAAAATTTTTTATTCTTTTTGTTGTTTTTGTCCATTGTTTTATCTATTTTAAAGGTACAATTTTTTTTTTTTAATTTATTTTTTCAGTGATTAAATTCTTGTTTTTTTTTTAATTTTTATAAAAACATTTTTAAAAAAAAAAAAGAAAACAAATTGAAATTCTTTAAAGACTCAAATAGTTTTCATTGAAAAAAATTAATACAACGAAAAAAAAATTCGGATGTTATTTTAAATTTTTTATGTATTGAACATAACATGTTTTATAAAAATTGAATTTAATAAAATTTCAAAATTAAATTTTTTGAAATAACCTCCTTATTGTTTTTATAAAATATTTTATAACCATATATATTTATTTATTTATAAAATAAAAATTGTTCTTTAAAAATGTAAAAAGAAAAGAAAAATTTAAATGATTAAATTTCAAAAATTTTTCAAAATGTGTCAATTTTCAAAAATTTTTAAATCAATAAAAAATTTTAAAAAAGAAAAAAATTTTAATTTATTTTTGGAATATTTATTTAAATTTCACAAAAACACATTTTTATAATAAAATTTTACAAATTTAAGAAAATTAATCTTTATTTTGAAAATAAATGATTTTCTGTCTGAAAATTTAAAAAGAAAAAAACTTTAAAATCTGTTTAAATGGGCGCTTTTTGAATTTTGGATTGGTTTCAAAGGATATAAATAAAATGGAAAATTTTTATTTAAATATCTTAATGGATTGCCAAAACAGAAAAATAATAAAAACTTTTAATTTAAAAGTTATTTTTTAAAATATAAAACAAAAAAGAAAATTGTTTTTTATAATTTAGAATTCAAAAAATTGTTAAAATTATTTTATATTAATATATATATATTAATATATTTTTATCCTTATAAAAAATTAAGAATATTAATAATTTAAACCAAAAATAATACGAATTTCAATGATATTCTTTAAAAAAACGTTAAGAAATTAAAATGAACTATTTTCCATATAAAAAAAAGAAAATTTATTGATTAAAAACATTATGAATTGCATATTTAAATAATATAAAAAAATATTGGAAAAGAAATAATGCAACCTTTTAAATTATAGGGACATTTGTAAAAAAATTATGAAAAAAAAAAAAAAGAATTTTTAAAAAATGAATGAATAAAAATATATTATATTTTTAACAAAAATCAAAATATATTTTGTAATTTAAAAATTTTTAATTTTTTTTAAATTTAAAGAATAAGTTTAATTTTATAGGATTATTTATGTCTTTTTATTATTTCAATAATTTGAAACAGATAAATTTTTTTTTTATTTTATTAAATGAAAATATATTTATCGTTTTATCGAAAATTCCAAATAAAAATATAGACAGGCTAAATATTAAATTAAACAAATAAATAAAAAGAAAACAAAAAAAATAAAAAATACATAAAATTAAAATAAATTAAAAAATTTGTTAAAAATTGGTAAATAGATTACCTGGAAAAAAAAAATGAAACTTTTTGAAAAATTTTTCCTTAAAAACCAAAACTTATCACTTAATGTGGTGAATAACAAAAGTATTTCAATATGAATAATTGACAAATGTTAGAATTAATTTAAAACAAAACCCAGAAAAATGAATGGAAATATTCTAAATCAATTTTAAATTTTAAAAAGGTTGGTAGATAATTTAAATAGGGTTATTTAATAAAAAAAATAAAAAAAAAATTTTTTAAAAAAATAATGTTCCAAATTTCCTAAAATTCTTTTATAATGAAAAAAATAAAAATAAATTCCTGTAGACAGAGAAAGTGGTAAAATTAATGAATACAAAAATTATTCAAAGAAATTTATATCAACTTATAATATATTTTAAGAAAAGAACACAATTTAAATTCACACCATTTCAACTGATTTTCTCAAGGGATAATTTTTATCATAAAATTGGCTAAATATATTAGCCTAATCATTTTTTATATATATCTATAAATATGGAAGCATTATAAAATAAAATCTTTTAAACAATATCTACATTATTAATACGGCCAAAACAAACGAAAAAAAAACAAACTTACATTGATTGATTTAGATACAGATTTTTTTTTTTTTTATGAATATAAGTTAGATTTAAACAATAAAATTTTTTATAAATAAAGTGTTAAAATAATTTGTTTTTTTCGCCTGGACAAAAATATTTAAAAACAATTATAAAAATATTTAGACAGAAATCCTGAAAGCAAATCTGTTTTGGGTTATCTTCTGCAAGTAGACTGTTTCCAAAAAAAAATGCATATAGAACAAAATCAAAATATAAAAATAGGAACAAATAGGCTAGTTAAGAAAAAAAAGAAAAAGTAAAGAAAGTGTTTAAAATCAATGAACCAGGAAAATAATCAAAAAAATAATAACAACACTAATCAAATCTGAATATTGAATAAGGTGCGCGTCAGTTTAAAAAAAAAAAAATGTGAAATTTGTAACCTATCAATTATTACATTTGAAAAAATTTCATATCAAAATATCTTTACAATAATATAACAAAATAAAAACCTAAATGCAGTAACAAAATAAAGTTTAACATTAGGTCAAAGAAAGTTTTCTTTTATTTTTAATGAACGGAAGAAAGCCAAAAAGAAAAAAAAAAAAAGAAAATAAAAAGAATTTAACAAAAAAGAAAGAATCAAAAAAAAAAAGAAAAAAAAAAGAGAATTTCCTGGAAAAAAAAAAAATCAAAATGCAGAAAAGTTCAAAAAATAAAATGCAAGAAAATTAAAAAAAGAGGAAATGCTTTGGCAAAA
The DNA here is from genome assembly GCA_903632075.3 of Acanthosepion pharaonis. Lineage (NCBI taxonomy): Eukaryota > Metazoa > Mollusca > Cephalopoda > Sepiida > Sepiidae > Acanthosepion > Acanthosepion pharaonis. The sequence continues at coordinate 36,564 of CAHIKZ030001656.1, read as the reverse complement.
CACAAAAAGACAAAGAAAAGAAAGAAAGAAAAAAATTTTAGAAAAGATTAAAAAAAAAAAAAAAAAATCTTGAAAAAAAGCAAAAAAAAAGAAAATGAAAAAAAAAAAAAAAATCAAAAAAAAGAAAAGAAAAAAAGAAAAGAAAAAAAAAAAAGAAAAGGCAAAAAAAAAAAAAAATTTAAAAAAAAAAGAAAGAAAAAAGAAATAAAAAAAAAAAAAAAAGAAAAAAAAAAAAGGAAAACGAAAAAAAAGAAAAAAAAGAAAAAAGAAAAAAAAAAAAAAGAAAAAAAAAAAAAAAAAAAAAAAATGAAAAAATAAAAAAAGAAAAAAAAAAAAAATGAAAATAAAAAAAAAAAATTAAAAAAATTTTTTAAAAAAAAAATAAAAAAAAAAAAAAAAAAAGAAAAAAAAAAAAAAAGAAATCTTTTAGAAATTTTAAAAAAATAAAAGAAAACAAAAAAAAAAAAAAAAGAAAATATTTTTATTTAACGAATTTTTCAAAAAACAATTAATAAAAATTAGAAAAATAAAGTTTAATTATTTAAAAGAAAAAAATAAAAATTTAAATAAGAAAAAAAAAAATAACGCATTTTGTTGAAATAAAAGAAGTTTCCATTTAAAAAAATGAAAAAAAAGAAATATTTTAAACAAAATTTTAAAAAAATATATAATGAAAAAAAAAATTTAAAAAAAAAAATTTTTATTTTAAAGAAATATTTTTCAAAAATAATTAAAAACATTCAAGCAATTTTTGATAAAAAAAATTTGAAAAAAAAAGAAATATTTTTTAATTTTTGTCTAAGTGAAAAAAAAAAAAAAAAGGAATTTCCAAACATTATTTTATATTTAAATTTAATCAAAATTTTTTTCCAAAAATCATTTATCTTTCAATTTTCTTGATTTTAAAATTTGAACAAAAATAAATCATTCAAAAACAAAAAAATTTATCTAAAGATAACCTTTAAAAAAATTTTAAAAAAAAAATATAAAAAAAAAAAAAAAAATAAAGGTTTTTTTTTAAAAAATTTTGGAAACTTAAATTTTAAGAAAAAAAAAAAAAAATTTTTTCATTAAAAATTTTAAAAAAATGTTTACAAAAAAATGAAATAAAAAAAAAACATGTATATTTTGAAATTCATTTGAAAAGAAATAGAATAAATTTTTTTTTTTTGTAAAAAAAAATTTTCTTCATTTTATTAAAAAAAAAATTATTTATTCAAATTTTAACTTAGAAATAAAAAAAAAAAAATAAAAAAAAAAATTCTATTCAAAAATCATTTGAAAAAAAAAATTTCATCAATAAAAAAAAAAATTAAGAAATTTAAATAATTTTCTGAAAAAAAATTTTTTTTAAAAAAATAAAATTTTTAATTCAATTTTTATAAATATTTTTCTAAAATGCTTTTTAAATCATGAATAACATTTTTATTCATTTCATGAAATGTAAAAAAAAGAAAAAAAAAAAAAATGAAAATATGTAAAGTTTGGTATAAAGAAATTAAATTGAAAAAAAAAAAAAAAACTTTTTGGATTTAATTTTCAAAAAAAAAAATTTTTTGATTTTACAGAAATATTTGAAAATTTTATTTTTCATTAAGGAAAATTTTAAAATCATTTTTTAAAATATAAAATTTTTTTCTAAATTCAAATAAAAAAAAAAAATTCAAATTTTTCCAAAAAATTTCATGTTTTTTATTTTGAAAAAAATTAAAGAAAAATTTTAAATGAAAGTTCTTAAAAAAAAAAAAAATTTCTTTTTTTTAAATTTCAAAAAAAATAAAAAAAATAAATATAAAAAAGTTTTTTTAAAAGTTTCTAAAAGTAAAAAGATTATGTCTTTTTTTTTCAAAAAACTAATTAATCTTGGAAGAAATTTTTTTTTTAATTAACATAATTTTTTTTATTTTTTTAAAAATAACAAAAAGAAAAATTTTTTATAATTTTCATTATTTGGCTTCATTTTAAAAATTAGAAAAAAATTTTTTATTATTGATTTATTTTTTTTTGAATTGAAAAAAAATAAATAAATAAATAAATTAAAAAAAAAAAAAATTTTTAATAGTTTCAAAAAATTTTTTTTTCTGTTATTTAAAGAAAGAAAAATTGAAAAAAAAATTGAAAGAATTTTTTAAAAAAAAAATTTAAATAAATATCTTTTTTTCAAAAAAAATTTTTTTTTTTTTTTTCTCGAGTTTTCATTTCTAAAAAAAATAAAAAAAAAAATTCAAATCCAAAAAATAAAAATTTGAAAAATTAAAATGATTTTATTTTTTTTCGGAAAAATTTTCCAAATTTCTTTAAAATATATTAAATAAATATTTTTCAATATAATATTTTTTAAAAAATTTGTTCATTTTTTGAATTTTTTAAATGTCAATGGAAATTAAATTCAGAAAATTTTAAAATTTCTCAAAATCCAAATTAAATTTTTTATTTTTTGGACATTCTTTTTTTTTTCTAAAATTTTTGGTTTATAAAAAAATAAATTTAAAATTGAAAATTTCCCAAAAATTTTATTTAAAATAATATATTTTAGAAAATTATCAAAATGTTAATTAAAATTTTTTTATAAAAAAAATAATTGAAAAAATCCAAAAGAATTTTTTTTTTCATTTTAAAACATTTATCTAAATTTAAAAATTATTAAAATATAAAAAAATAAATTTTTTTTTTTGTTAAAACTTAAATTTTAAAATTTTTTTCAGTTATAAAAAAATTAAAAACATTTTAAAAATATCCAAATTTTATATAAATTATAAAAAAATTGATTTTTCTTAAAATTTTTTTAAAAATTATTTTTAAAATATTGATTTTGAAAATTTGAAAAAGATTATATGGTATAAAAATTTTTTTTGGTTGAATGGTAAATATTAAAATTGAAATTGATTAATAATTAAAAAATAAATATTAATCTAATGATATATGTGATTGATATTCGTTTATAAAATATATAAAAATATCATTTTAAATTCTTATTTATAAATTTTTTTTAAATATTTTAAATTTATTTTTATCATATTAAATAATGAATTTTTATTTATATATATTAATATAATATTTTTTTTTGAATTTTTTTTTTTTTTTCAATTTTTTTTTAAACAATATTTAATTAATTATAATAAAGATTTAAAAAAAAAAAATTTTATTTTATTTAAAATTTTTTTTTAATTTTTTAAATTCTCAAAATTCAAAATCAGTTTTTTTTTTCAAATTATTATTATTTTAAATAGTTTATAATTTTTTTTTCAATTTTTTCCTCTAGAAAATAAACAACCATATATTAATAAAATAAAATTTATTTATATATATAAATAAATTTTTTTATTTTAAATTTTTTTGAAAAAATAAAATTTTTAATTTTATTCAAATTTTTTTTTAAATAGTTAATTCTTCAAAAAATTAAAAAAGAAAATTTTTCATCAAAAATTAATTTTTAAAAAAAAAAAATTTTTTAATCAATAAACTTTTTGAAAAAAATAAAACGAATAAAAAGAATTTTTTTAATCATTTTTCTTTTTATCTATTTTTTCATTTAAAAATTTTTTTAAATTGAAATTTTTAATCAATTTTTTGAAATATTTTGACAAGGTTTTTTTTGAATTTTATCAACATTTCAAATTTTTTTAACTATTAAATTCGATTTTTTTTTTTTTTAAAAAAAAATTAGGTTAAATTTTTTTTTTTAAAACTTTTTTTCAAAAAATAAATAAAATAAAAATTTTTTTTTTCAAAATTTTTTTTTATTTAAAAAATTGAAAAAAAAAACTATTTATTTAATTATGAATTTTCATAAAAAAAAGATTTAAAAAATAAAAATATTTTTAAAAAAAATTAATTCTTATATTAAAAAATTTTCAAAAAAATTATTTTTTTTCCATATTTATTTTTGAATTTATATTATAACATTATAAATATTTGTTTTTTAATTTCCTCTTTTTTTTTTTCATTTTTTTTTGATTTTCCCATTTTATCAAAAATAAAAAAAATTTTATCCTGAATGAAATGATTTTAAAAAATTTTCTGGAAAAATATTTATTTTTTAATATAAAAATTTATTATTTTATATTTAAATTTTCATTTTAGGTTTATTTAAAAAAAAATTCATTTTTTGCAAAAATAAATTAAAGGAATAATCTTATAATTTTTTTTTTTTATTTTTTTTTTTAATATATTCAAAATTAAACTTTTTCACAATTTTTTTTTTTAAAACATATAAAAATTATTTTTATTTTAAATTTTAAAAACAATAAATGAAAATTTAGTTGAATTAAATTATTTTAAAGTAAAAAATTTTTGATTTTTTACTGAAAAAATTTTTTCAATTTATTTCCAACAAAAAAATTTATTAAATTCATTGATTAATATTTTTTGATTTTATTTCATTTTTCAAAAAAAAATTTTTTGTTTTTTTTAATTTTTTTTTTTTAAAAACAAAATTTCAACTATAAACAAAATTCTTAAATTTATTATTGTTTTATAATATTTTCATTGAAATTTAAATTTCATTAAATTTGAATTTGCTTTATTAATTTTCAGTTCTAATTAAAAATTTTTATGAAACATTTTTTTTTTTAATTTAATGACAATTGTTTTAAATGTTAAAAATTTCATTTTTTAAATTTTTTTAAATAAAATATAAAATTAAAAAAAAACTAAATTTAAATCTTTTAATTAAAATTTTTTTTTTTTTTAATTTTTTTCTTCTTAATTTTAATTTTTTTTTTTTTAAATGGAAAATTTTCAAATGGTTTAACATTTTTTTCTTTTTTTTTTTTTAATTTTTTAAATAAAAAAAAAAATTTAATGAATTTAAAATTAATATTTTATTTTCAATAAAAATTTCAATGTCCGACCAATTTTTTTTTTTTTTTTTTCTTTTTATGCGCCATGTCCTTTCAGGACGTAGGCGATCATGGTTCTCCACTTCCCTCTTATCCCTTGCAGCTCTCAATAAGTTCCTTCCCTCTGCTTCCTCCCCTAGACCACGTTCTGTCATCCACTTGCTTAAGCCCGCCAGGTATATCATGCGTTGTTTTCCCTTGTCTCTCTTTTCCTCTATTCGACCCGTGAGTATCAGATTCTCCAGGTCCTCCTTCCTCATTATGTGTCCCAGAAACTTCAGCTGCCTCTTCTTGATATTAAGTATAAGCCTCCTCCTTGTTTGCAACCTCTCTAAGACCTCATTGTTGCTCACACGCTCGGTCCATGATATCCTTAGCATCCTTCTGTAGAACCACATCTCTCCGTCGCCTCGAGTCTCTTCTTCATCTTTGAGGAAATCGTCCAACATTCGCTGCCGTAAAAGAAGGACAGATGTCACGTAACAGCTCAGTCAGTATTCTTTTCTTTGTTACCAAAGAAATCCTCCTGTCTCGCAATACTCTGCCCAGCTTTTTGGAATGCGTCCTTGGCCATCCCAATACGTCTACGGATCTCAGTGTCGCACTTACCGTCCTCTGTCAAAACAAATTCCCAGATATTTAAACTTCCGCATCTGCTTGATTCTAGTGTTCCCCAACCTGCAAATCGCATTTCAGGCTCATCCTTTTACTGATGACCATGCATTCTGTCTTCTTTTCTTGTAGTTTATGCTTAGTCCTTTCTTCTCACTCTCCGTCGCTACCTTTGTAGGAGGATTTTAATTTTTTTTCCGTGTCTGCTATCAGTACTGTGTCATCTGCGTATCTTATATTGTTAAAATTTTGGCCGCCAGCTAAATCCCGGTAGGGTTTTCAATTCTCTCAGAATTGCCTCGAATAGGTTGAATAGGTCAAGAAGAAGACGCATCCTTGCCTTTTATATTTTTTTCTATTTTTTTTTATTTATTTAATTCGTTCTCTATTTAAATGCATGTTTGTTTGTTTTAGTATAGGTTCTTGATTATTCTGAAAAATTTTTTCATTTAAAAATATTCAAAAAAAAAATCAATATTTTTGATTTTATAATGATATAATTTTATTATTTAATTTTAATTATAAAAAATTCAATAAATATATTTCATTTATCTGTTGTTTTTTTGTTTGAAACATTTTCTAGTTTAATTTAAAAAAAAAAAAATATTCCTTTTTCTTTTTTCTTTCAAAATATATTTTAGAGATTTATAACCATGATAATCAGATATTTTATTTATATTTTGTTAATTCTTTTATGGTGTTTTGATTTTTCAAAAATATTACCATATGGATTTAATTATATATAAATTATATTTATGAAATGAAATATTTATTTATGTATTAAAATAAACAAATTTTTATATTTTTTTTTATATATATTGGTATAGATATAATATATATTTAAAATTAATAAAAATTGAAATTTGGTGTTTAAATTTTAACATTTTTATTTCAAATATCTGATAAAAAAATTTTTTCTTAATTTATATTTTTTTTGGAAAAATATTAACTCATATTTAAAAAATTATCAAATTTTTTTGAAGAAATTTTAACTCATAAATTTTCTAAAGCATTTTAAATATTTTTAAATATAAATCTGACCTATTTTTTTGGTAATTTATTGTAAATTAAAATTTAATTTAATTTTTAAAATATTCAATTTTAAAATTTTATTTTTAAATTTGTTAAATTAAAATTAAAATTTAAAAACCTTGTTTTTATATTTTTGAAAAATTTTTCATTTTCAAAATTTTAAATATTTTTTTAATTTTAAATTCTTTTCAAAAAATTAATTATTTTTATAAAAAATTTAGAAGTAACCATTTTAAAAGAATATTTATTTTTTAAAAAAAAAATTTTAAATTTGATTTCTTTTATGTTTTCAATTAAAATTCAATGTAGAATCATTCTATTGATAAAATATAAATTTATATTAATATATATATAAATTTATTTATATAATATTTTAAGGAATATTCATTTAAATATTTTTGGGTTAAAAAAAAGAAATATAAATATTAATTAAATATTTCATTATATTTTTCAAATATTTATTAAATTTTCTTTATCTTTTTTATTATGGATTCAACTTTCATTTATTTTTTCCAAAAAATTTTAAATTGAAAAATTAATTTAAAAATATATTATATATAAATTTTCTAAATTTATATATAAATGAATTATTTATTAAATTTATATATATTATTTATATTTTTTAAATTTCTTTTATTTATTTACAATATTTTTTTAAAAATTTCCAAATTTTATATCATAACCATAATTTTTTTAAATTTTATTTATATATATATAATGTAAATTTTTTTTCTTTATTTTTTGGAAATTTTTGATTATATTTTTATTTTTCATAAAAATTTTATTTGAATTTTTCAATAATTTTTAATTTAATAATTAAAGATTTTAATTCATCAAAAAATAAATAATATATATATATTAACATCGATTTGAAAAAATAAAAATAATATTTTTTTTTTTTATCCATAATTATATTTATTTATGATTTATAATGAATTTATATTATATATTTATTTAATTTTGAACTAATAAAATTTTACTGATTAAATTATTCAATAAAAAATTTTTATTTAATTTTTTAAAATTATAAAAGTTGAAATAAAAATATTTAATTTTGTTTATATTGTTAAAATTATATTATTATAAACATTATTTTTGGATTTTTTATTAATTTATTTTTATATAAAATTGGATTTTTAAATTTGAAACAAAATGTAATATATTAATTTTAAGAAAATTTAATTTTAATTTAAAAATATACAAAAACAAAAATTATTCAATAATTTTATCATATAATTATTAATTTTTTTTTTTTTTGAGCAAAATAATAATTTTTTTTAAAATTTCCATTAAGAAATTTAATTATTTTATATCCATTAATGGAAATAATAATCAAGATATTTTTCAACAATAAAAAAAAATATTAAAAAATATATCAAAAAATTTTAAAATTTATTTTATTTTAAAATAATATTTTAAAAAATAATTTATATAAATAAATTCATTTATATCTTAAAATTATTTTTTTTTTTATATTTTTATTTATTCAAAGAAAAATCTTTATATAATTCAATTTTCAAAAATATTGAAAAATTAATTTATTTTTTTAATAAAAATATTAATTCAAATATTAATTTTATATTCAAAGGTTAATATTGTTTTTTTTGATATAATTAATGAAAAAATTTTTATTCAATAAATAGAATATTTATAATAAATATTTAAATATTAAAAAATATTTTTTTTACAGATTCTATATAAATTTTTAAAATTTTAAATAAAATAATGAATAAATTTAAATTTTCAAAATTTTTATATAAATTCAATTAAAAAATAAATATAATATTTGAGTTTTAAATTGATTTTGTAATTTTGAAGATATTAAAATTTTTTTAATCAAAATATATTAAAATATTTAAGATAAATTATTTTTGATTTTTTAAATATATTTTTATAATATTCAAAATTAAATAAATATATATAATATATATTTTTTCAATATATTTTTTATTTGAAAATATTTTTTTTTTATTAATTTTGTAATAAATTTTAAAAGGTTAAAAAAAGAAGATGTTTTAATTTTTTTGATTTTCTATTAAATTTTTATTTATTGGGAAATGAATATTTAATTTATTGTTTTTTCAATTAAGAATCTTTGAAAATAAAAAAATTAAAGTATTAATTTGTCCTCATTATTTTGATTTTTTTTTTTAATTCAAATTTAACCGAAATTTTTTAATAAAATATTTTTTTTATGATTATATATGAAATTTTAATTTTTATAAATTCAAAACTTTAAAAACTTTCATATTTTTTTTTTATTTTTAAATTTTAGAGATAAAAATTTTTTTAAACTTGTAAAAATGTATTTTTTTATTTATTAAAACCTTATAAAAATTTGATGATTTTTTCATTTTGGTTTTTATTGTTTTAAAAAAGAAATTATTTAAAACCATTTTATTTAATTTTTATAAAAAAATTGGTAGAAAAATCAATTTGATAAATTTTAAAAGTTGAATAAAATTTTTTATTTTTAAAAATAGGAATTTTATTGATTAATTAAATTTCAAATGGTTAATAATAGAAAGAAAATTCTAAAAATTTTTAAAAAAAACCTGATGCTAAAATGAAAAAAAAAGGATTCAAAACAAAACAAATTTTTATTATAAACCGATTTTTTTTTTTTCAATAAGGAAAAATTAATATAAAGTTAAATTTTTTTTTGAATTTATTTTTAATAAAATTTTTTTTTTAAAAATTGTTTAAAATTTATTATTTTTAAATTTTTTCTTATAATTTATTTTATAAAATAAAATATAACAAAAATTAAAAAGAAATAAATTTAAAATTTTTTAATAAAGAAAAAAGTGTTATAAAAATTTTAAAAGATTTATTTAAAAAAAATCTAATATTTTGGACGATAATGAATTTATTTTGAAAACAAAGTTTTTATTAAATTTTCAGATTTAATATAAATAATCAAATGAAACAAATTATTTGAAAATTTTTTTTCCATTTAAAAAAAAAAATATTTGTTTATATAAATAAATATAATAGATTTCCATTTAAATATATAGATAATATATTGAAAAACTTATATAAAATTTTATTATCCTGGTGAATATTATATATTTAAATATTTATATATATATATTTATAATATATATATATAATTTTATAAATACAAAAAATATAAACTAATTTAAAATTTATAAAATGATATATAATCAAATTATATATTTATATATTTATATTTAAATTCATTATAAATTTTAACATTATATATTAAAATAATTTATTTATTTATATATATATTTAAATATATTAGATATATATATATATATAATTTATATATAAATATAATATATTATATTATATTAATATATGAATTTATTATACATATATATATATATTATAAAAAATATTGATTATTTTTATTTATATTTAATAAATATATTTTTATATATATATATATATATAAATATATATTTATATATATAATTTATATTATATATAAAAAATAATTATTTATTTTTAATAAATATATAATGAATTTATATATATAAACATACATTTATATATATATAATAAAAAAAATATATATATAAAAAATCCATATATATATATAGATGCACATGCAAAATATATTTTGCAAACATAAATTTTATAAAATATGTAAATTATACATATATATATATATATATGTTTCATATATATACATATATGATACATATAAATATATATATATATATTTACATATATATATATATATATATATATATATATATATTTATATATATATATATATATATATATATATATATATATATATATATATATATATATTTTAGAAAAATAATAAATAATAAATACATAGTAATTGGGATAAAAAACCCTGATATAAGAGAAAATATATAATATATTTTTCTGATCCCAAATTAGATATATATTTATAAATAAAATAGATATAAATATATATATATATAAATATATATAAGATATATTTCCGGTCCTGATAATATATATAAATTCAATAGATTAATTTATATATCTTATTTTATGCATATATATATACAGACTCACATATATATAGATACATATTTTACATAAATATATTTACATACATATATATATATATATACATATATATATATATATATAAAAATATATATATATATATATATATACAGGCGTGTGTACATGCAGATTCAGAAACCTATAATTATTATAATTGTTTTTAAATATATATATATATATATATATATATATATATATATATATATAAATAAAATAATGTTGACCCTTCGCGGTTCCAACGAGAGAAAAGTATGTATATATAAAAGAAGACAAACAGAATGTCTCATATCGAGAATATTCCACATTGAACATGAAGAAAAATTAATTATTTTTAATAATATGTAAAAATCTCCACTTTCACCTGAAGACGGTTGCGAGACCAGACCAGAAACACGTGTCGTGAAATTATGTAAAACAAAGTATAATATTTTTTTCTCAATAAATCCACATTACAACCAAAAACGTTTGCGGCACCCCTCTTCTTTTTTAATATATATATATATATATATATATATATATATATATATATATATATATATATGCATAAATATCCATAAACATATACCCATGCACTTATATATAGGTATGTAAATATATATACATACACATATTCGAAAAATTCGAAAAATAGATAGATAACAAAAGTGATCAATATACATAGATATATGTAGAGATAATCGATTGCTCTTAAGCAAAAATATATATGTACTCACACATGTATACGCACACACACACATATACACGTTTCTAAATACATGTATACCGTCATCCACATACGTACATAGATGCACAAACATGCATATACGGATGCAAACATATACTCATGCAAACACACTTTCACGCACATACGCACACACTCAAAAATAGATTAGATGTTACATAAATTCACGTTAGATAACGAGATAATGAACAGCATAGATAGATAGATAGATAGATAGATAGATAGATAGATAGATAGATAGATAATCGATTGTTCTTATGCAAACATATATATGGATGCATACAGACACACACACGCAAACCAACGCACATTCACACACGCAAACATACACATATTCAGGATAAATACAACATTAGATGTTAGATAAATTAACATTAAATAGCGAGATAGATAGATATTTATATATATAAATTTAGATAGATTATAGATGCAAGCTGGAGGAACATATATAAACCAATGAGAGCCATATAGATAGATAGATAGATAGATAGATAGATAGATAGATAGATTCCTCTATAGATAGAATGATTTAATCAGATTTTTTTATACAAACATATATATGGATGCATACAGACATACACACGCAAACCCACGCACATTCATACGCAAACATACACATATTCACACGCACACATACAACATTAGATGTTAGATAAATTTACGTTAGATAGATAGATAGATAGATAGATAGATAGATAGATAGATAGATAGATAGATAGATAGATAGATAAGTAAGTCATCGTGAAGAAGAGTTATTTACCCACGTGCTAAAGTTATGGACACCATCCGTCTATCCATACATACATATATATGTTTTTGTGTGTTTTTGCTGTTAGTTCGCTCAATACAAGGTCCAAGTGCCACTCAATGCAGAGCGTCACTGAATGAGTTTTTGTTTTTGTTTTTTTTGTAAAGCAGGTAGAAGAGAATAAGAAATGTACATTACGATGACCCACGGGACAGATACTGTTTGACTCTCGAGACCAGGATGTGGCCATTACTGTACGAACTTTGATGGGGACGAACACATGTAATGTGATTATTGTGTAAATGCAAGACTCAAGTGCATATGCCCTCAAGAAAATGTGTAAACATTTAATCCGCCCAACGCAAACAGATATACACGCGTGCATCAAAATTTAAACACACGACCTGTTTCGGTTTTTTTAATACAGGTGCATTTCTTTTAAATAAACCCATCAACATAAAATAACAGTTCGTAACAATCACACACGTACTCGGGACAAGTTTTTGTTTTGTGTGTATGTGTGACTTTTAGAAACGACATCTCACATTTGGTTATAATAATTGTTTGTCTGGCAATACTTACCGTAAACGGCCCATTGCCATTGTTGGCCAGCAGTTCGTCAGATGTTTCATTAGCTGTCTGCAGATTTTTTCTCAAAGAAAGCATCCATGTTGTATAGCACAGCACGAAGAGAAAGAACAATACACCGACCCCAGCCAAAGCAAAAGCGATCGTCTTGGAATGGGCGGCGGTCCTGCTGCCAACACCTTGACAGCCCTGTCTCTTCGACAGTACCTCATCCATCTGGTTGCTTGCCAGCTACAGTAGTCGATCCCAGTGCCGATCGACCTTACCCTGTGACTCTGCCGCCTCGGCCGATGCCACCAGCTACGGTGGGTGGAGTACCGAACTGTGGCTGTGGGAAGGAGGAGATAGCAGAGTCAGGGCAGGGTGACTGACAGGATTGTTGAAGAGGAGATTTTGGACGGTGTGTGCCTGTGTAGGGATTGTTAGGGTCTGACAGCGTGTGTGTGTGGGTGGGCGGTAGATGTAATGGATGGGCCAAGATGTAAGAACCAGATGCGGAGAATAAGAGAAGGGACAAATTTAAGGGAAGAAAATATAAGAAGATTCTTTTTTTAATAAAATCAAAAAGAAAGAATTTTAGATGTAAGGAAATAAACTTTGCTTTTTTTTCAAAGATGGAAAAATGGAAATAAAGGATTGGAATTGCATATAAGTGAGGAAATAAAAACAAAAAGCGTAAAAAAAACGAGTAAAATAAAGATGCAAAAAATTCAGAAAGTAAAAAAGAAAAAAAGAAAGTCTCAGGAATTGAAGAATAAAAAGAAAGAAACAAATATGGAAAAGTTAAGAAAGAAAGAAAGAAAGAAAGAAAGAAAGAAAGAAAGAAAGAAGGAAGAATCAAAGAAAGGAAAGTGAAAGAGTAAATGCTGCATAAATTTAAGAAGAAAATAAAAAAAGAAAGAAAGAAATTTCAGGAATTGAAGAATTTAAAGAGAAAGAAGCAAATATGGAAAAGTTAAGAACGAAAGAAAGAAAGAAAGAAAGAAAGAAAGAAAGAAAGAAAGAAAGAAAGAAAGAAAAATACGAAAATACGAAGAATTAAAAAAAATGAAATTGAAAGAGTAAATGCTACATAAATTTAAGAAGGAAAACAAAAAAGAAAGAAAAAATTTTCAGGAATTGAAGAATTTAAAAAGAAAGAAACAAATATGGAAAAATTAAGAAAGAAAGATAAAAGAGAGAGAGAAAGAAAGAAAAATACAAAGGAAGAAAGAATTAAAAAAGAAATTAAAAGAGTAAATTTTGCACAAATTTAAGAAAAAAAAAAAAAAGAAAGGAATTTAAGCAATTGAAGAATTTAAGAATGAAAGAATTAACTGAATATACCAAATAAAATAAAAATAAAATAGAAAGAAAGAAATGAATGTGTCAAGAACTGAAAAAGATGCAAAAAATTAAAAAAAAAAAAGAACAATCGAGAATGTGAAGTGGAGAAGAATTTAATGAAAAAGAAAGAAAGAAAGAAACTGAAGAAGAAAAAGAAAAAGACAAATATTCAAAAAGTTAAGAAAAAAACAAACGAAAATGTAAAATAGTGAAGAATTAAGATAAGAAATAAATAATAGGAGATAAAAGTAAACAATTGAAGAAAAAGGAAGAAACAAAAGAATGAATTAATGAATGAACAGATAACGCAAAGAAAGAAAGAAAGAAAGAATAAAAGAAAGAATCAAACAAAGAAAAAAAGAAAGAAAGAAAGAAAGAAATTGGGTAGAATTAAATAGCTGTAAAAAGAAAAGAAAAGAAAAATGAAAGAAAGAAAGAAAAAAATTTCAAAAGAAAGAAAAGAAAGAAAACAAAGAAAGAAATAAAAGAAAAATTTTAGCTGTAAAAGAAATTGTGAAAAAAAGAAAAGAAAGAAATTTTGAATTAAATAGCTAAAGTAAGAAAAAGAAAGAAAGAAAAAGAAAAAAAGAAAGAAAGAAACTTTAAAATTAAATAAAAAAAAAAAGAAAGTCAGAAAGGAAGAAAGAAAGAAAGAAAAAAAGAAATTAAAGAAAATTTAAATAAAAAAGAAAAAAATAAAAAGAAATTAAATAGCTGTAAAAAAAAGAAAAAAAAAAAGAAAAAAAGAAAAAGAAAGAAATAAATTAAAAAAGAAAGAAAGAAATTTTTTAAAAAAATTGGGTAGAATTAAATAGCTTAAAAAAAAAGAAAAGAAAAAGAAAGAAAGAAAAAAAGAAAATGAAAAAAATGGGGAAAATAATAATAGAAATTAAGAAGAATTAAGTCTGGAAAGAAAGAAAAAACAAAGAAAGAAAGAAAGAAAGAAAGAAAGAAAAGAAAGAAAAGTAGAAAGAAAGAAAGAAAAGAAAAGAAAGAAATTAACACAGTACTTACAGAGATTTAAAAAATAGAAGAAAACACTAGAAATTAAGTGAAAAAAGAGGAAGAAAATGGAATAATAATAATAATAATAAAAATAAAAATAATAATAATAATAAGAAGAAGAAGAAGAAGAAGAAGAACAAGAAGAAGAAGAAGAAGAAGAAATCGGGGGAAGGGATGAAATCTGTAGTAAGGATAAGAATGAAGAATAAAAATGTTAGCAAAAAAAGAGAGCACAATGAAAAAAAGCGTCGATTAAATCAGATGCATAAGAGGCGGTATGTGTTGTTAGAAAGAAAGAAATGGATTTGAGAATGAAAGACAGACAGTTGTTGAAATAAGATATAAAAGAAAGAGAGAAACGATGATGTAAGGAAGGAATGAAAGAAAAGAAAAAGAAATGATAAAACAAAGAACTGTAGATGTAATAAATTAAAAAAGAAAAAAAGAAAGAGAATACGCAATAACTTCTGAATGAAAACATCAAAAGAATATAAATAAATAACAAAAATATAGAAGGAACAGAAGAAAAACAAGGAAAAAAAAAGAGAGAAATATATAACCAAATTACATTATTTACATTATTCGGACTGTCTACCCCAGTGAGCGAAATAAGGGGTTAAGTTCAACATTCCAACCACCTGAAGAAGGCCGGAGCGTACAATGGCCGAAACGTTGTAATAAATATGGCGACAAAGATGAGGACAATAGTCCGAATAATGTAAATAGTGTACATAATACCTCATCTCAGAAATATAGACAGATACTGAAAGGCCGAAACGTTGTAATAAATATGGCGACAAAGATGAGGACAATAGTCCGAATAATGTAAATAGTGTACATAATACCTCATCTCAAAAATATAGACAGATAACCAAATTAATTAAAGGAAGAGACAAAGAAAGAAAGAAAGAAAGAAAGAAAGAAAGAAAAAAAAAAGAAAGAAAGAAAGCAATCAGAGTAGGTAAGTGTATAAACAAAAATAATATATACTGAGATACCAGTCGAAATAAATAAATTTAAAAAGCAAAATATATATATAATAAATATATATAATAATAATATAATATACACACGTATATTTCATTTCGTTCTACGGCATTTCGCCATATTTGAGGGCACTTCATGATCTCATCGTCCCAGAATGCGTCATCTTCCTGGATGATGAACTAGTCGAATTGCTTTTTCAACTAAAAGAATTTTTTAGGGATCAGAAGAAATGGTAACTCGAAGACACAAGGCGATGTGGGTGTACGGTGAATGCAGTAGAACATCGCAACTAAGTTGTACAAATTTCTGCCTGATCGGCAAAGAGACGTGAATGTCGTCCTGATGGAAGAAAACACCATAAATATTGACCAAATCTGAGTGCTTTTCGTCAATTGCTTTCTTTAATCGGCCTAATTAGACACAATACTTGTGTGAATCCAACGTCAAGAGCGCTCGGGTGCGGAGGATGCACGCCTATGCAACAGCGCCAGATGCTCAGCATCAGATTCTTATGATGCAGACAGGATTTCGGAGTGGTTAACGGTGGTTCATTTCGTCTTCCTCGGAATCCGTTTCTCTCCACAGTGTTGTAAACAATCCATTTTTTATCGCCTCTGGTCATTCTTTTAAAAAGGGGATCGATTTATTGTGTTTCAGCAGAGAATCTCAGATGGAAATGCGTGCATTAACATTTTTTTTCATCAAATCGTGAAGCACCCAAACATTGTCGCAATTCACGTATTCAAATGTTTTCAAATGTCTCCTATCGTGTGGCTGGGGTTATTTCTAATCTACGTTTCGATTTGCTTATTCCCAACGAGTAAAAGCGCGTCGGAGGTTTTTCGGTCAACCAGATCAAAATTTCCACTTCTGAACTTAAATAACTACTTACAAACTGAACTACGGCACATATCTTTTTATTCTGTTTGTATAGAGTTTCTCCTTTCCGGAAATAAAATTGAATCAAATGACAAAAATACATCTCATTTCTCGCTATTTTCACTTTTAACATAAAAAAACATTTAAAATGCACAATCCGTACACGAAACTTATAGAAAGATATGCTCACCTTTCAGAAAAACGTATACCGTATTTTCCGACTTACAAGACGCACTTTTTTTTCATAAAAAAAACATCTTGAAAAATACGTGTGCGTCTTCCAAGATGAATGTAAGGCAACGTCCAGTTTCAAGTAAGCTTGGACAGTGACCTAATTGGCTTGACTGATAAGGACGTGGGTTTGAATGTTGAGTCATTTCACTATAATGTTAGCAATCTAATTTAGCCTTTTATATGATGTAACCTCAGTATTTAGCCGTTACAAGTATTTCCAAGATTATAAACCTTCCTGCAGCCGAGCCACAGGCTTAAATATGCTCTGTTTACTAGCAACCATACAAACAAAATTGGTCAAGTGATTAATGTAAGCAATACATGGCGCCAGTATGTGAAGGACGCATGATAAATCTGTTGTTGTATGAGAATTACTTTTTTCCCTAGAAATTTCTTTCTAATATTAGGGCGCAGCAAGCCGCAGCATCTTGTAAACCGGAAAATACGGTATATGTCATAAGTGACACCTATTGAAAAACACAAGAAACTTTATAGGAAATTGCTTGTCTGAACGCTTTTATCACATTCAACTGGAGACATATTCCAGTATATAAGGCTTTTAATGATTGCACCATCTTGCTTATAGTTTGACTGTATTTTGTTGCAGTTGAATTTGCTTTAGTTTATTTTTTATTACTTTCCATATTGTGGGGTTTCTCTAGAAATAATTTTGTTTGTTGATGACATAGGAAATGCATTGCTTATAAGCATATTTAACATTCTTAAATTACTTGTAAAATCCTGTATTGTTGTAAAGTCTGTAGAGCAGAAGACTAGATAAAAAAAAAACAAAGAAGAAAAGGTTGATTAAATACTCATACGTAAAAAGGAAATATTCTCAGCTATGGCACCATCTCAATAAACGGCACTTATCTCTTTTTACTGTTTGTACGGCCCTTTTTTTGCATTCCAGAAATAAAAGCGCATCAAATAACAAAAAATTATCTCGTTTTCCTTCCCTCAGTTTCACTTTCAACGGTGGGGGGACATTTAAAATGCACAAAGCACGTACGAATCGTGTTGAAATGTCACATTTCGGAATACGTATTTATGTCATAAATTTCAGTCACGTCTGAAACGAAATCACGTGTTCAAACACCACCTATTAAAAAAAAAACATTACCAACTTTCGTTACAATTCAGTAATAAAAGAGAAGTCCATTTCAAAGGTTTGCATCATTGGATAAAATTGTTTGTTGTTTTCTGTTTTCAAGACATTTACTAAATTTATGTTAATGTGGCGAAAGATCACTAGTGTGAGGTACCCAATGAGGATCACCCTCAGCATAGTAATGATCTGTATCCGCTGTTCTATCGCCTGTGGACAATTGATATTTACTATGCTTAACTTACATTTGGATAAAACTACAAGTGAAATTAGAAAATACATATTAATAATTATGCTATTCTTTTTTAAAATCAATTCACCCCAAGCAAAGCATTAATGCCACTAAGACGCAAGAATAAGTTTATTAAAGAGGATAAGGAAATATAACATAGAATAGGCTGCATTAGTGTAGTTTCGCCCAATACCGCAAGTTACTACACAGTCAAAAGATTAACTCGAATCGTTGTTCTTAAATAGGCTCGTCCGATTTAGACTCTAAAATGTCTAAACTATAAGCTGTATATAATCTTTTCATCTGATCAATGATTAAAAATAACTTCGAGCGAATGATCCCTGTAGGTCTAAGAGAAGACTACTTTCAGGAATATGTATCTATCAATAATACAATTCGGAAACTCAACCGGTGCAGAAATTCGAGGTTTACAAGAAAAGTTATTGCACCATATTATCAGGAAGGCTCTCAAAAGACCTCGTCTAATCGATCAACGCTAAAAATTGATGCATCAATACGACATTTATTTCTTAACGTAAGCAATTTTATATTAATTTTATAAATTTTCTTTTAGTAAAAAAAATACTCAGATACAGTTAAAAAATGTCTTCCTCTCATAGAGTTAAAAAAAAATGGAACTTGGAGCCAATGTAACAAAATTACACCTAGAGCCAAGTAAAGCAAGATGGAACCTGCACTCAATGTAAAAAGATGGGAGCTGGCACCAGTGTAATATAACGATAACGTTAAGCCAGTGTAAAAAAATAAACATTGGCCAGTGTAAAAAAAAAATCTGGAGCCAGTGTAACAAAATAAACGTTGGACCAGTGTAAAAAAAAATCTGGAGCCAGTGTAACAAAATAAACGTTGGGCCAGTGTAAAAAAAAAAAATCTGAGCCAGTGTAACAAAATAAAAAAAAAAAAAAAAAGCCAATAAACAAAAAAAAGATTGGGCCAGTGTAAAAAAAAAATCTGGTAACAAAATAAACAAAAAAAAAAAAAATTGGACCAGTGTAAAAAAAAAATAAAAAAAATCAGTGTAAAAAAATAAACATTGGGCCAGTGTAAAAAAAAAAAAAAATCTGAAGCCAGTGTAACAAAATAAAAGATTGGGCAGTGTAAAAAAAAAAATCTGGACCAGTGTAACAAAATAAACATTGGGCCAGTGTAAAAAAAAAATCTGGACCAGTGTAAAAAAAAAAACATTGGGCCAGTGTAAAAAAAAAAATAAACAAAATAAAGATTGTGGCCAGTGTAAAAAAAAAAACATTGGGCCAGTGTAAAAAAAAAAAATCTGGAGCCAGTGTAACAAAATAAAGATTAGGCCAGTGTAAAAAAAAAAAGCCATTAACAAAATAAACATTTTTCCAGTGTAAAAAAAAATTGGAGCCAGTGTAACAAAATAAACGTTGGACCAGTGTAAAAAAAAATCGCCAGTGTAACAAAATAAACCAGTGTAAAAAAAAAAAAAAAATCTGGAGCCAGTGTAACAAAATAAACATTGGGCCAGTGTAAAAAAAAAAATCTGGAGCCAGTGTAACAAAATAAACATTGGGCCAGTGTAAAAAAAAATCTGGAGCCAGTGTAACAAAATAAACATTGGACCAGTGTAAAAAAAAAAATCTGGAGCCAGTGTAACAAAATAAACATTGGGCCAGTGTAAAAAAAAATCTGGAAAACAAAATAAACATTGGGCCAGTGTAAAAAAAAAAAAAACGTTGGACCAGGAGCCAAGCCAGTGTAACAAAATAAACATTGGACCAGTAACAAAATAAACAAAAAAAAAAAAAAAAACAAAATCTGGAGCCAATGTAACAAAAAAAACATTGGGCCAGTGTAAAAAAAAAATCTGGAGCCAAACAAAATCATTGGGAGCCAAAAAAAAAAAAATGGAGCCAGTGTAACAAAATAAACATTGGGCCAGTGTAAAAAAAAAATGGAGCCAATGTAACAAAATAAACATTGGGCCAGTAAAAAAAAAAATCTGGAGCCAGTGTAACAAAAAAAATCAAAAATAAACGATTGGGCCAGTGTAAAAAAAAAATCAGCCAGTGTAACAAAATAAACATTGGGCCAAAAATAAACATTGGGCCAGTGTAAAAAAAAAAATCTGGAGCCAGTGTAACAAAATAAACATTGGGCCAGTGTAAAAAAAAAAAAAATCTGGAGCCAGTGTAACAAAAATAAACATTAAATAGTGTAAAAAAAAAATCTGGAGCCAGTGTAACAAAATAAACATTGGGCCAGTGTAAAAAAAAAAAAAATCTGAGCCAGTGTAAAAAAAAATAAACATTGGGCCAGTGTAAAAAAAATCAAGCCAGTAGACAAAATATGGAGTGTAAAAAAAAAGATTGTGTAACAAAATAAACCCTAGAAGTAACAAAATAAAGATTGGGCCAGTGTAAAAAAAATCTGGAGCCAGTGTAACAAAATAAACATTGACCAGTGTAAAAAAAATATGAGCCAGTGTAACAAAATAAACGTTGGACCAGTGTAAAAAAATCGGAAGCCAGTGTAACAAAATAAACGTTACGCTAGTGTAATTAGGTAAAAAAATTTGGTCGAGTATAAAAATTTTTTATCGAAAGCCAATGTAGAAATATGGAACTTGTACCCAGAATAACAAAACAGATCTTCGTCCTGTGGGACAAAACAAAGCCTGGAACCAATGTAAGAAAACAGGACCTGAGGTAGTGTAACAATACAGAAGCCGGAGCCAGTGTAATAACACGCAACTTATGGTCAACATAAGTAGCGCAAACCTGTGGCCAGTGTAACAGAACGTAACCAAATGTCAGTGTAACAGAAGGAAAATTGGAATCAGTGTAACAAAAAGGGAAATGGAGCGAGTGTAACAATGTGAAACATTAGAACACGAAGCCTACGCATGCGTATAAGAAATATGGAACCTAGAGGCAGAGTAACAAAACAGAACTTTGTGCCAGAGGGACAAAGCGGAATGTGGCGTTAGTGTAACGAAGCGGAACCGGGCGCCAATGTTACAAAACTGAATTAGGAGCCAGTGTAACAAAATGGAAAACGAAAAAGAGTGTAACGAAATGGAACCTAAAAATAGGTTTAAAAACGTTACTTATAGCTGGTTTAGGAAGATGGAAACTTGTACGACTAGAATGAAACGGTATTTGGGCTCATGTAAAAAAATGTAACAAGTTGCAAACTTGGGCTACTGTAAAAAGGTGAAACGTGTTGCCAGTGTAACAAGATACAACATAGGATCATTTACATTATTCGGACTGTTGTCCTCATCATGTTCACGACGTTTCGGCCGTTGTACGATCCAACCTTCTTCAGGTGATTGGAATTTTGAACCCCTTATTTCATCCACCGAGGTAGATTGTTCTACTTCAGGATGTCTCAGTTATTTCCCTTTAACTCATCTCTACAAGTTTTTGCTCACCACTGCAGTAGCCAAGTATTGAACTCAAAACTCTTTGGTCCAAGTCACTGGACCCAACAAACGCTTTTATCCACTGGACCATGTGTCCTTGAGAACAAGAGTCCAAACAATGTGAATAATTACAATACCTCATCTCAGAAATATAGACAAACATAGGATCAATATAACAAGAATTGAAAATGGAATCAGTGTAAAAGAACGCAATCTGGAAGCAATGTAACCAAATAGAACCAGAAGAGAGAGTAACAAGATGCAAACCTTGGTTAGTGCAACAGAGAAGAAACTGGAGCCATTGTAAGAAGCAGGAACATGGAACCAGTTTAACAAATCAGAACTTTTGTTTAGTGTGTAACAAAATAGAATAAGAATAGTGCTAGTGTAACAAGATGCAACCTGAGGTCAGTATAACAAAACGGAACCTCTGCTCATTGTAACTAAAGGAAATCTTGGGCCAATGTAACAAAAAAAGAACCTGGAACCAGTTTAACAAACGGAATCTTCAACCAGCTTTATAAAATGAAACTTAGACCCTGAGTAACAAGGTGGAACCTAAAACCGAGTGTAAGGAAACTGAACCTGTGGTCAATTTAACAAGATAGAACCTGGGGCCAGTTCAGCAAGAACAAATTAGGACTCTAAAGATTCAGGAACCTGGGGGCAATGTAACAATATAGAATCTACGCACATTGTAACAAACTTTACCCGTGAATCATCAATGTAGTCGTTTGAAGCACAATAAGTAAATATCATTCGAGGGCTGAATTAATATACCCAAATTTTTTCTTGTGACCTGATCAAAATTCCTTGCTTACCGGCTGTTGATAGCCGACCATTGTTTTATACCAAAATGAAACAAAGTATGTAACTGAGAAATGGTACAAGTACCATTTCTAATTTGTTGACAACAAAAGCATTTTTTTATTATCATTATTCCCAGGCGTCAAATTTCATTGTTAAAGACACAGGTCATTAGCAATTAGCAGCGCAAAAGAAAGAGATAGCAGATTTTATTTGTCCTTGGTAGGTTGACAAAAAAGAATGAGTAACACGTTCAATACAAACATCATGTAATCACAGTGAGCACTGTTTTCTTAACAGTCAAAATTAAATAAAATATTTATTTGTAAATTTATATACGCGCCGATCGCAGGGATGGATAGTTGTTTGTATCTATATTTATATTATATATATATATATATATATATATATATATATATATATATATATATATACCGACTCTCCCGTCGAATTCGACGTATGAAGGTCAAGCAGATCAGTTCCCAGGAAAGCGACAGCCCGACAACAGCACATGAGATTTGATTATAGTTGTGAAGGTTTCGTGCAGGACCATCCACCCTTTTTGAAGGGCCGAATACAGAGACCTGGTGCCACAAGGTCTCCGAACGACCCTCCGCAGGTTTTGAATTCAGAGTTGTCCTTCACCTAGACCAGTTGCCAATCAAGGCTATAGAACCAAGTCTGTCCTGCTATTTACCCATAGCTGGAGGTAGAAGAAGAGGATTCACACCTTTCCCAAGGGTATTAGCACGTAAGTGAATGTAATGAATTCGAACTCGGCTCTCCGATTCCTCAATCCAAGCCGCTATCTCCATTACTCCACCTGCCTTCCACATATATATATAAGGCAGGTGGAGTATATATATATATATATATATATATATATATATATATATATATATATGGAAGGCAGGTGGATAATGGATATATATATATATATATATATATATATATATATATATATATATATATATATATATATATATATGTGGAAGGCAGGTGGAGTAATGGATAGCAGCTTGGATTGATATATATATATATATATATATATATATATATATATATATATATATATATATATAAAACATTAGGCAGCATATAATTTATATACAAAGAAATAATCACGCATAGAATAAATCAGCAATATTAATGCTATTATTGGCGACATCCATCGCTAGTAGTGTATAATGTATGCATTAAAACACTGTTAATCCATAGAGTGATGCGATCCTCATTTATAAAACTGTTGTCTGGCAATTCTGAAAAATACCAAGTGAAAGAAATGTCTAACAAAGAATTTTCACTTTTACAATCTTTGTCAATGTAAAATTTGTTAGGGATGCTCTTTGTGTTGATTGTAAATTTGTAAAACAATTAAGAGTAGATTCCATTTATTTCTGGTAGGTTCCCAATGAAAACATACAATTGTTTGATGAAATTCATTTTTGAAATATCTGATGTCCTTTCTCAAATTTCACAAATACATTTGTGATTTTTCAGCTACCCACTGAGCTAATCTGTGGTTTATACTGTAACTATACTGCACAATCCTGAGTTATAGCCTCTGGGAGAGAACATAAAATCTGGCAGGATAAGTAATTGAACAAAACCATTATGGTCAAACTCTCGGTTGTCAAGGGAAAATTTGTTACAGATTCTGTTCACAATTTACGATTGTAAAGCAGAGTTTTAAAATGATTTGTTCATGGTAGGTTTCCAGTGAAAAAATACAATTGTCTGGTTAAATTAGTTTTTCAAAGCACACAAATAATTTTCTTGTCTTGACAAGATATGAATTATAGTCTGACACCGGATGGTTGTAAATGCAAAGTGTTACTATAAAATATATTTCTGCATCACGGAATAGAATTACTCCTAATTACGATGAAATATAGCGAAAAAATTTTGAAACTTTATTCTGTTAAATTGTTTATTCAAAAATGTTTTCTTCTCTTGACATTTATAAAGTCTTTCGCTTATAACAGTTTTTCAAAAGAAAAAGGCTTCTCAAGTCCCTTAACTCGTATTGATCCCCCAACCTTTTGTTTAATGTCGTGTGGAAAGTCAAGATTTTAATTATATCATTATTTTCTCTTCTAGTTACATGTGTTAAGCATTTTAGATGTTTCTTCTTTTGAAAGTGTTCAAGTAAGGTCAACTGAAATTTAGAAATCTTTTTATGAAAACTGCTTTTCAGGAAATTAGACTTCTCAAGTCCACTAAATGTTATAGATCTTTCTAATACTAATGGGAGTTTTCTTCTAAATTTTGAGTTTAATGTAGTGTGGAAAGTCAAGATTTTGATTATATCATTATTTTCTCTTCTAGTTATATGTGTTAAGCATTTTAGTTGTTTCCTCTGTTGGAAGTGTTCAAGTAAGATCATCTGAAATTTATAAACTCTTTTTATTATAAGAGTATTGTTCAGGAAATTAGCCTTCTCAAGTCCACAAAATGTTATAGCTCTTTCTAATACTGATAGGAGTTTCCTTCCTAACCTTGAGTTTAATGTAGTGTGGAAAGTCAAGATTTTGATTATATTCTTTATTTTCTCTTCTAGTTACACATGTTACCCATTTTGGTCGTTGTTGCAGTTAGAAGTCTTGAAGCGATACGTTTTTGTTATTTTTAAAAGTGGAAAACTACATTGAATACATTGCTAGGTCAACTGCTTAGAAAGTTGGTTCATTGTGTCGTACTAGACAATTTTTTATTTCCAGAATCTATTTTACATATCTCTAAGTCTACCGTTCTCCCATGCTTAGAATATTGCTTCCAAATATAGTCTGGTACACCTGCTATATATTTGGAGATTCTTTATAAAATCCAAAGAAGCAATATTATTGGTCCTGACCTGGCCTCTCGGCTTCAGTCAGTTTCTCATTGCCGTAAAGTTGCTTCGCTGTGTCTTTTCTATCTTCCTGACGTCATAGGTTCCCAAGTAGGCATCCATCCGGACGACACTACTATTTACTCCTGCCTTAAAAAACAAATCTTGTGTCGCTGACAAAAATAACCTGGCCATTTGTCTCGTAAAAGACCTCCAATCGGTTGTGGACTGGGGCAGGAATTGGCTTGTTGACTTTAATGCCTCAAAAACAAAACTGCTCTCAATTACTCACCACAGAGAACCATCCCTGTCCCCCATTAGGATGTCCGACGTTCAACTCCACGAGAGCACCTTTTTGCAACTGCTCGGTCTCACATTGACTGCTGACCTGAGATGGAACGAATACATTGAGTCAATACCTTCGTCCACCGCAAGGAAAGTTGGCTTCCTGTGCTGCGCCAGGAAATTTTTCTCGCCGAAGTCGATCCTTCAAATCTACAAATCAACCATTCACCCTTGCATGGAGTATTGCATATATGGTCTGGATTGCTTGTCTCAAATCCTTGATAAAATCAGGAGACGGATATGCAATGTAATTGACCCTGATCTGGCATCTCGTCTCTTCTCACAGAAGTGGGAGGGTCCAATAATGGCATTTTTAGATCATTTTAATGTTTTCTCGAGTCTGGCAAAATTACCACAATATGTCGATCCTTCTCCCCATTCACCCTTGGATGGAAATTTACTGTCATATATATTTCTGGAGCTCCTTCTGTTTGTTTCAAGGTCCTTGATAAAAATCCAGCTATGTAATTGACCCTGATCTGGCATCTCGTCTGAGTCCAGACGCCTTTGCCTCCCTCTGTCTTTTTTACAATACTTTCGACGTCTCCAGATGCCCTGATTCCCAGACTCCCTGTCTTTCACTGTCAGAAACTTTAAATCCACTATCAATAGCTTCCTCGCACTTATCGCCTGTTCCCTTCCTCTCTTCCTGTTTCCAACTAGCTATAATCTCCAACTATTCAAATGTAATGTCAATCGACGTCTCCAGATGCCCTGATCTATCCCCTGTCTTTCTCTTCATCCTTTCTCTATCAATCCATTTGCTCTCGCTCCAAAAATAACTCCTTGCATGCTAGTGGCTTCCCGCCTTGCTTGGGGTGAAACGCTTAAAAAATATACCTTCATAGTAATTGTTCTGATGAGTTCTTCGATAGGATATCTAGACTTTATGAATTTAAACGCAGTACTAGATTGGCAGTTAGGTCTCATCAATTCACAGTTGAATTGGCTTGGTGTAATCGTAAGTTCTATGCTAACAGTTTCTTTTCTCGCACTTCTCGCTTGTGGAACTCTTTTCCGACTCCATGCTTTCCGGCTAAGTTTGATCTTCAAAAAATTAAATGCAATGTCAATCGTTATCTACTGTCTTCTTGGCTAATCTTTTATTGTTCTCGCTCCTTAATAATGCATGTGTTTTCTAATACTTTCACACACGCTAACCCCCTTGTGTCTTAGTGGCTTTGCTACCATGCTAGAGGTAAATTAAATTTTTTAAAATTGTTAAAGTTCTTTGTGATGTTATAACTTCAGTATATAAGATCTAACAAAGAATTGTCTTTGTTGAATATTGGACTGCAAGTAACTCATAAAGATTGCTTGTCATGTGAAATTTGAAAGTTCTTTCTCTCACACTTCTTGCCTATTGGACTCTCCCAGTTTCTTGCTCTTCAAAAGCTCCAATCTCCCAATCAGATGCCTTGCTGCCGGATGTAGTTTATCGTCATACTCAGGACTGGTGAATGTTAATATAAAAAATATCTATGCTATTTTCATCAGTTCTTTGAAGTTTATAACGGACACTTTCTTCTTTATCCCAGGTTTATTTACAGCAGTATTTTCTTTTGCATATTAGAATGATGTTTCGAACTGTCGAAAATATTTAAAAAATGTCATCATATGTTATAATGCTTTCTTTTTCTCATATTCTTTCACACATTAGTAACTAGTAATTAGTGGCTTTATTGTCTTGAAAACGATAAAATGGTTAAAAAAATTTCATCCTGTGGGGATAGATCTATTTGAAATTACCAGCCTAGATTCTCCTGAAAAAGAAGACGGCAAAAATGCAGAATAATGGCCCACGAACTTCGTGCATAGGGTGTCAAGATTTGTGTTGCTATCACATCGAGAAAAAACATGAAAAGTTAATAGAAAATGAAAATTGATGAAAGACGATGAAAACATTTCTTTTTGCGACCTTGATTTTTGCATTTAATAATTTTAAGAATAAAAATTTATTTTTTTCGGATTTCTATTGTTTAACCCATCTTTGTCGATATTTATTCACAACGTTTCGGCCGTTTTGCTCCGGTCTTATTCAGGTGGTTGGAATGTCGAAATCGAACCCTTCATTTCCTTCAAGGACACATGGCACAGTGGATAAAGGCGTTGGTTATTAAAATGACAGGACCCAAAGTCGGTTATGAGTTCCATTTCCGGTTAAATCAGTGGAAACTTTCAGTGGGAAAACAGGAGATAACTGATAACTTGCCCATTAAACATGGCACGTGGAACTAGAACAGTCTACCCCAGGAAGCAAATTTCTTAATTAAGTGACTGAAAAACACGTACATGTTAATAAAGTCTGTCAATCATTTAAGACCAGAACGCTATGAGAACTATACCTAGTTTTTATCAGTATCATTTATTATTATTATTATTATTATTATTATTATTTTTTTATTATTATTCCACTACCACCGTGGAATGTATGGTATATTTCCTGGAATGGCGAAAAACTAAAGAGAACAAACTATGGTCGTGAAGGCCCTATAGAAGAATTGTCATTTAATTGATAGCACTTTTTTCAGCATATTTTTTTTTCCTAGTAGGGCGATCTCCATTGGGCAAAATTCTTGAGATGAAAATGGAAAAAATTCTTTTTTTTTAATGTTGCCTAGTGTCCGATTACTATTGGTACAGTCTTAGTCTTCATTCCCCATATCCTGTTAATCTTGATCTTCAAATCCTTGTATTTCAACAATTTCTCGATAAATTTTATGGAGGTTTTTCTCTCAGATGGTACTTCTATGTCAATAAGCATACACTTCCTGAATTTCTTGTCTTTTATGATAATATCTCGTCTGTTGGGTACTATTTTTCTTATCAGCTGGAATTGGCACGTCTCAGAGGAGACTTACATCTTTATTTTGGGTAACTATGTCTGGTTGGTGTTAATATCATATCTTAGTGGTTTCGATTCTGTGCTTGTTGCATGTCTTCCAGTGTGCATATGTCACTACCTCGTTATGTCTGTGGGTATAATCATTTCTTGCTAGTTTCAGACATCCTGTGATAATATGGTCGACAGTGTCATCATATTTTCCGCAAATCCTGCATTTCCAATTAGTTCCATCTTTGATTATATAACAGTGATAGGAACTGGTTACGAGGCTTTGGTCCTGATCTGCAATAATTAGGCCTTCTATTTCAGCTTTCAACCCGGTCTTTGTCAACCACTGATGATTTGCTTATTTTATTCTTTTTTAGCTTATTTGCCATAAATTGCCGCCATGTTCTCTTAACTTTTTTGATTTCATTTGACCAATGGACCAACAGGTCTGTTTAACTCGTTTGGCGTAAATGATATTTTCAAAGGTTTTGTTGGTAGGATTTCAGGTAACATTAAGATGTTTTTTTGAGAGAGTGTAGCCTCTTTGTTGATGGAGTGGATTTGATGTTTACTATTTGTACAGAGGACCTTGATTATTTTTGAGATATGTTTCCAGTCCGACTGTTGTAGTTTTTAGAGATTGTTCATGTTGGATTACTGTCGACATCCTAAAGCTCTTGGTACGTACAGCCTATCAACATCTTATTTCGGATGTTATATCCCCATTTGGTTAAACATTTTTCTACTTTTTCGAACTCAAAACCTTTCAATGTCATTCAACTTCCATTTAATAACGTTGAAGGTGTAAGTTATTATTATTAAATTATTATTAAAAAAAATATTATTATTATTGAAATCCTTTGATTTTGTTGTAATACATCATCCTTCCGGTCCCAACCAGAGACCTAAGGTCAGAAATCTTTTCAATGACATTTTCCACTGTCATTTTTGTAAAAAAAAAAAAAAAAAAAGTTTTAATTATCCAAGGTTTTTTTTTTACATAAAAAAGCCCTTCTTAAAAAGTGTCTGTGCTTTGAGGACAATCTTTGTATTTCTTTTAAAATTTAATGGGCTTCCATGGATCCCTTCAGTGAGTCAATCAGTATCCTTTCCACTCAAACCGAGGACTCCAACTATAACTAGAATCATTGATGTATTGACGTGCCACATTTTTTTAAATTCCCAATTGAAGATCCTCTTATTTTTCATATGCAGTTTTTAATCTTTTTCAAAGATTCATTATTTTCTGCAAATTTTCCCATATTAATTTTCAAGATCATTCTTTTTTGTCGTCTTTTGAACTTTTTGGACGATTAGATTTGATTGTTCTGTCTGTATGGATTGGAAAGTCCTATAAAATTGTCCAATGTCTGTAATCGGGACTGGGTGATGTCCATGCCAATTTCTTGCAGTTCCTTCCTGCAAAAGTTGCAAATTTTCCAGTGCAGATATTGGCCTAATTTTTCACATCGGGATTTATTTTCGTGGGTGCCAATACCGTGCAACCTGATGCAAAATGTTCAGTTGTTTCTGGATATTTATCACAGAATCTGCATTTCAATTTAACACAATTTTTCAGGATGTGTGCGCGGTAATTTCTAGTTAGCAAGCACTGTACTTGGTAGAGCAAGTATAAAATCTTCAGTTTCAGTATTATAATCATTTTTTATTTACTTTCATTTCTGGTGTGTACTCATTTCTTTCAGGGTCCCGACAAGAGACCTAAGGTCAGAAATGACATCATGATATTTACCACTGAGCAGTTTTGAAAAAAACTGAGATCACACGCATTTTACATAGATAAAGCCCTTCGTAAAGAAGGGCTGTAATTTGTGAACTAGAATTTTCTATTTCTTTAAGTCTATAAAAAGAAGAAATTTTAATTAATCTATTGGAATAAACTTCCAATCAGTCCGAAGGCTCCAACTACAACGGAGATTGTTGATGTTCCTAACTACCCACATTTTTT
This sequence comes from Acanthosepion pharaonis, assembly GCA_903632075.3. Taxonomy (NCBI): domain Eukaryota; kingdom Metazoa; phylum Mollusca; class Cephalopoda; order Sepiida; family Sepiidae; genus Acanthosepion; species Acanthosepion pharaonis. The sequence continues at coordinate 6,041 of CAHIKZ030001656.1, read as the reverse complement.
TGATTTTTGATTTCAAGGTCCTTGTTATTTTGATAGCTTTTGAAAATCATCAAATATACATTTGAAAGTCTGTAAAATACCACCATATCAAAAACCAACAACATTTATGTTTAATAAAATCCATAATAATCATGTTTTCTGCAATTAAGGTTTCAAATGTTCTCAAAATATTTGTATTTTCAGTTCCATAAATTGTTACATGAGTTTTCTTTTCTTTTCTTCTTCTTCTTCTTCTTCTTCTTCTTCATTAATATTATTATTATTATTATTTCCATAAAATTTCAACAGTTAAGAAAAAAACTGTTTTAAGAAAACCATAAAGAAAAAAAAAAGCAATTATTTGACAATTTTATATATAGGTCCAAATATTTTTTAATCTTCTAAAATAATTCAAATGTGAAAAGTCAAAATGTATATCATATTTCACAGCGGTGTCTTCAAAGCTAACAAAAAAAATGAGACATCATTTTTAAATGAAATTTAAGGAGCTTAAACATTGCCAACATACTTATATACTAATATGTGTTACCTAATACTCTTCATTTACAAATAATATTATTATTAATAATAATACATTGTAGAATGTTATTCTTGTATATACATTTGACTAACATTTATAAGTAGGTACTCCCAAAGAAAACTTGATACCAAAGGTTTAAAATAAACCTTTAAAAATGGAAAATCTTTCTTGAAGCTTTTATTTTCGTTTTAATATCAAGCTAATAGATTAAATTTAACCCTAGAACATTAACCATCAATTAAAGTTAAACCAATACTAACCATGGGTATATTATACCCGATTATGAAAATATAAAAAAAAATATTAAATATAAATCTTTATTTGAAATATTTTACATGCAGGCACTTCAAACTTTGTACTTTGATTTAACATTAATAGGAACTGAAAAACATTATTAAGGTAAGAAAATCAGGTACTGAAAATTGTAATTAAAAATAGGAAAATTTGCGCTGGGTACTATATACCCATGGTTAGTGTTCTAGGGTTAATATTTCCAATTATCAAAATACTTTGCTGTATTTCAAAACTAACTTTAATTGACTGGAAAGGGTTTTCGTTTTGAAATTGCTAAAATGATGATTTTCAGCCATATTTGATCGCAATGTAATTCTCTTTATTAAAAAAAATCTTTAAAAAATAGAATATACTTTTCTAAAACTTTATTTGAGGAATATTATAAGTTTAATTAATCTGATTTCAACCAAACATTACTTACTTTATGTTTAATGTACCGTAGAAATGCATTTTTAACACAGCGGTAACTGTTTATTTTATTTGTTGACAGCTTGAATAACAGGCGGAAGAATGTTTGTGTACGATAGATATATCTGTAAATTTTATTCATTTTTTACTATCCAGTAATCTTTAAAATTTAGGAAAAATTTTCTCTCTAATCTCATGTTTTATTGAATTTTAGGAACTTTGGCTTTAAATGTAAAATGTAAGATTTAAATTGAAATTTATCATTATCGCGTTTTTTTTTTCTCATAATGCCGTGTAATTACAAAAATTGCCACGTTTATATACTAAAAAAAATTTAAAATTCACCATGATGATATTCAAATCCCTCTCTCCCTCTCTCTCTCTCTCTCTCTCTCTCTCTCTCTCTCTCTCTCTTTATTGTCCTGAAGAAGGTTTATTAAACCGAAACGTCAGACGTCGACATTTCATTCATTTTAAAACAACATAATTGCATTTAAGGATTTTGGTTTGTTTTTTCCAAATTTTTTTCTTCATTCTGTCGGATCTATATCCATTTACATTTGCTTACATATATATATATATATATATATATATATATATATATATATATATTCAAAATAAATTGAAAACCTGTGGAGGGTCGTTTGGGGACCTTGTAAACATATTGCACCAGATCTCTATATTCGGCCCTTCAAAAAGTGTGGATGGTTCAGGACAAAACCTTCACCACTATAATCAAATCTCATCTGTTGGTGTCGGGCTGTCGGTTCCTAAAATTCATCTGCTTGACCCTCATACGTCGAATTCGACAGGGAGAATCTATATATATATATATATATATATATATATATATATATATATATATATATAATCATTTCGCCACAAGATAGGAAATAAAGCACAAAAGTGTTACTGAATGTTAAAGAATATGAGAAAAAACGTTATTTAGTAGAGAGACCAACAAAAGAACAGAAATTAAGAAGATAGAAGATAACAATTGACAATGCATTTAAATATTTTGAAAAACAAAGTTAACTGGAAAGCAAGAAGCCGGAAGAGAGTTCTACAAGGGAAAAATGTGAAAGAAGAAACCGTTGGTATAGAACTTACGGTTGCATCTAGCCATTTCAAATATATAATGATGAGACCTATCTGCCAATCTAGTACTGCGCTTAAGTTCGTAAATTCGAGGTATCAAACTTCAAGAAGAAAGCTCATCAGAACAATTACTATGAAAATATTTATAGAAAAGGTACAGGAAAGCTACATAACGGGTGATGCCAGAACAGGAGTGATAACATTGCAGATTCTTTAGTTTTTATCAAGACTCTCAAAATACATAGCAGAAGCACCAGAACAGATGTGACAACAATAGTTAAAGTATATGTGCGTGGGTGTATTTGCGTGTGTCTTTGTGTGTGTTCACCAATTTGATATATTGGTAAAATCGAATTTATTCAGGTAATGTTTATGCTGTACGTTTAATATCATTTAGTTATAGCTTTATTCATTTTATTTATGAGTACATGAAATACACTTCTATATACAGGTTATTATTTACACACACACGCGCGGACACACAGACACACATATATATATATATGCATATACATGCATGCATGCATACATATATACATATATATATATATATATATATATATATATATGTATGTATGTATGTATGTATGTATGTACAAACATATGAAAGGGGAGTATATATGCATGGTGCATCCCTGAATTTGTATGTGCTCACGTACACGTAGACGATCTCTTTGCATCTATCCGCCAGCCAATCTATGACAGTGGAAAAGATGAGTCATCTAAAAAGGTGTCTAACAAAAAGTTTCTTCCTTTTCAACAAAGCTCTTTGAAGCTTTGGTTTGTGAAAGTTTGCGAATTAAAACAAGCCAACAATTCTCTTCAGAGAAATCAAAATCCTTTTAACTCTAATCTTATTTTTTTTCTTCCTTAGATAAAAGTTCAATTTGCAAACTACGTTATACTGAATATATCAAAGGCGCGCTTAATAATTTTACAAGTGTTTCTCTTTTTAGTTTTCAACAGCAAACATGAAACAATATTTTTAATTTTTTATTTATTTTGTTCACTATTTATTTTATTATATTTTTTAGTTGGTTTATTGGTTGGTTGGTGGCTGGTTCAAAATGCGTAATTATTAGGATTGTACAAACGCAAACGAAACGAAATCTGGAACTACAATGTCCGAACAAGGGCTGCCTAATCGAAAAGCTGGATTACAAACGGTCAATTGCCGATACGAAACGAAAAACGAAAGCCGCTAAATCGCTGTGTAAAAAAACAGGTAGCAAAAGAAATAACTATAGTAGTAAAATATCAAAGAACATTTCACTGTGATGTAGATATAGTTATGAACAAGGGAACTTGAATTTTAAATCGGAGATCAAAAGTCAATCATGAACTTCAAACGTTTCAGAAAAACATATTATAGTTGATAAGAATTCATCCCAAATTCTTTCATCTCAATAAACGATCGTTTTATTGTAAAAGAATTGTTTCTGATAAAGTAAAACGGCTTAATACGCGCAAATCGATAACATTTGATTTCATAGATCTATTGACAGAGTTTATAAAAGAAAGTGAAAATACGAGTTTGCGAAATTGATTGATACTTCAATGAATTCTATGATTGGCTACCGAAGATAACAGTCAGAAAAATATATTTTGTTAGGCAGGAGCTAGAAAATTAGCAAAATCGGGAGATAAGACGGTCAACAAACAGATAAAGATATTAAACGTCTTTTTTGTTAATGGTTTATGAGTTTCATAGTGTTATGCGTCCGTTTTACTTTTTGGTCAACGAACAAGTGGGGACAAAAATATCATGGCCGCTAATAGAATCGTAAGAAAAAAGTCACAGAAAAAAAAGCCACAATTTGGCTCGGAAAAAAACTTGCCTGTGTCATATTTTGTATATACATGAACCCATTGTAGCAGTTTTTTGAACGACATGTTGCGGGATGTGCATGGAGTGAAATGTATCAGAAGGTAAATTTATGTAAGACGAAGATTATGTGTGCTTATAATGTCTGTATCCCACAATATATAGATTAAACAAAGAATTTAAGGACAGTTCGCATGGCAACAAATTACTAAACACAGTTGTTAGAGATCTAACAATAAATAAATTTTTATATCAACAATAAATACATATGTGATGACAATCAAAATGTTTGTTGTTGTAATAACTAAGATAATGTTATAAAGAATGTTTATGAAAAAATTTGGTCAAGAAATGTCGATACTTTTTTGATTGCTAGAAAAATTAAAATAATTGGGGTTCTGCAAAGAAAGATGTCAAATGTGTTCGTTCATTTATCAGTGTGTGTAGGTGGGTAATTTAGAAGTAAGAATAAATGTTGTCAAGAATTGATTGCCTTTAACTGATAGGCTAAATTGGTGAAGTGTACAATTACTTTTTTAGTAGTGAAAACGTTTACTTTTTAAGTCAATTGTAGATGTTGTTTAAACACTCGGACAATGGTTGATGAATGCTTTGCCGAGTTTGTTGAGATTTCAATGTGGTGTGTGAGTTAATGAATTGACACGCGTGGAGTTTGGTAGCATCTCATGAAACTCGATGACTAACCGTCTGAATTGAGTCATGCGGTTATTTTTATAGTCTTTTGTGTAGTAAAATTGGCTCCAGAGATTTCGGTGGGGAAAAGGATTTGTTGCGAACTTTGCTACAATTTAGTGTTTCTTAACCAATAAAAGATTTGCAGAAACGAGATGATGATTGGTTAAGGCTTTTTAGAGAAAAATACATCTTTATGAAAGGGGTGAAAGGCTAATGTGGAAGATTCCACTGGCGCTTATTACTGTCAATAATTTCCATGGCAGGAAGTGGCTCAAAAATTATTTTTCACTAAATCCAAATATTGCTGATCCTAGATTTCTGCTATTCACGTTGAAGTTAGGGTTAGGGTTAGGGATATAGGGTTAGGGTAAAGTTAAGTCAAAAAAAATCTATTAAAGTGTTAACATAGGCCAAGTTTGACTGTGTTTAGTTAGTGAATTATACATATATACATCATAAAAACAAAGTGAGACATTTATACATGTGATGAAAATAATAAAAGAACTCTTTAATTTTTCTCTGATTTTACGGGACTGAATGATTTCCCTTTGTTTTTGTCTTCCTCTCTCCATGATGTAGTCAGCCATTTTCTTGTAACGGTTCGCTACCGGAGTAGATTTTTAGTAGAATAAAGCTTCACTCAAGCTATATTAACTCAGCTTTCTTTCACTTCCACTCAAACCCTTTTTCATAACAATATATTTATAAAAGGATTTATTTATCAGAAGAATTTGTCTGTACTAATTCGGTAGTTATATGGAAGTTCTTGTAATGTGATTGTTAATAAATATTTCTGTTTTGTGTTATGTTTGGCGCGGTGAATAAATGAATTATCTGCAAGTGATAAATTTATCATTAAAAGGTAATACTATTAAACACGAGAAAGTGATATTGGTGTAAAACTTATCTGTGGTCGTCATTCCCGAAGCCGCTCAAATTCACGTGAGCTTGTAATGGATCTAAGAAGGATGCGTGAATATTTAAGATTGTGCTGCAAATAAAATATGCAATATCCACAAATATAAATTATAAGAAATGGCCAAATGGTAACAATATTCAATCACGACAAAAAATATATGTTTGAAACAACAGATTAAATTTTATATACACAATTTACAATTTCTTTGTTTGTAATGATGTGTGAAAAAGTATAGAGGAAAAGTTCTTTGCTGTTTCGGAAATGTTCAATGTCTAAAAAGT
>CAHIKZ030001655.1:442500-447779 GCA_903632075.3 Acanthosepion pharaonis | reverse complement strand
CTCATCTCTATTGTCTCAAGTCTCTTCTTCAACTCTAACAAAATGGTTCAGCAGTCATTGCTCCATAGGAGGGTTTATACAACATAGCAGTCTTTTCATTGTCTTTAACGAATCTCTCCTGTTTCTTAATAGTTTGTACAGATTTTGGAAGGTATTTTTTTTTTGTTATTCCATCTGCTTTCCGTGCCAACTTTCCCGAAATCTGAAGGCGCATTAGACTAACGAAAGGTGTCTTCCACTAGAAAGCGCTCTACACAAATAAAAATAATAAAAATTATGTATATCTAAAGTATGTCAGGAATATTTTTACCCGACTTTGGGGGCAGGTTCCTCACACCAAAATAAGGACAAAGTTTGGATGATTCGGCTGCCTTCACTCTGGAAACGCAGTCTGATGTAGCCTTATAGCCTCGCGTCTGTTACGATTTGCGCGGCCATATATAAAAATCATATCTGCTTGCTTAAGATATGAATATTCTTCCATTGTTATACGGAACACTTCTCAGTTAAGTCACTACTATACATATTAAACTTTGAAGACAGAATAGCCATAAATGTACACGAATAGCACATGGAACCTAGTCTATAGGGCAACATAGCGCAATCTACCGTAAACTATCTTTAAGTTTAATAGCTCAAAAACGAAGAATTTGTGGACATATGTTATGGATTTTGTCCTTGTTTTGGTGTGAGTAACCCAACCCCAAGTTTATAAAAAGTATTTCTGATGCACCATGTATAATCTCAAACAACAAGTCAGTTGTCTTCAGTTTTTTTATGATGTCAACCAACACTCGTTGCCAATTTTGTGATGTGAAAGAATACTCGTTGTCACTTTCGTTAATGATCGTTGTAGTAGAGACTTTGTAATCGCAGATACAACTATAGTAACGCCGTTGAGCAATACTGGTGTCAGACGCTTTCGAATAGCACTCGCATTTATAATACTCACTCAAATAGAAACCACAGAATAGTAATCCGTATAGTGATCAGTAGAGAAAAATACTATAGTGAATAGTATAGAGATAGAGGATATTGTACAAAGAGTGATCCGTTTCGTAATAGAGGATAGAACAGAAATTGTGAGGGTTTAGACGTCAAGATAATTCCCATATATGCGTTTCCTTTACTATCACTTGATCTACTTATTCAAAATGGGATCGTCTGTGTTTACACTCTGGCGATCCGTGTTCAAACTTCAGTGTCAGCAGCGACACTTTATTCCTATATAACAAATTTTTAAAGAAGAAAGAGAGAGTGTGTGTATCTGTTTGTGTATGATAGAGAGAGAGAGAGAGAGAGAGAGAGAGAGGGGGGGCTCCAAACTTAAACGCTTCGAGAATAGTTGCCATAGACTTTAATGCTATTTCCCAGCCACACAATACTAGCCTCCTACCTCTACCCCTACACGCGCTAACAGAGAACTAAGACTGTGTCTTAAAGCATTAGTTTATGTCCGGTGAGACATTAAAGAATGGAAAATTCTCTGTTTTGGACAAATAAACACGTCTAGAAATTTCTATCCGTTCGTCTGGCTCGAAAATGTTATTTTCGGGTGAAGGAAAAAAATCAAACAATGCATTACCAGCATGCTTCCATTAAATGACTCGTTCCACAAAATAAGTTATTTACATAATTCAATACTGTTCATAATTATTTTCACAATGTTGACGTGATTTTCAGATATACATCATATATATATATATATATATATATATATATATATATATATATATATATATATAAATATCCCCAGCATTGCGAGGCCAAGAATATTTCTGTTACTTAAAACTTGATTCACATTTAAAATCAATCCTTTTTTAGAGACATTTTTAATGTTTTTTTAAATATTCTTTTAATGCCATGTTCCTTCGAGCGATCGTGACACTCGTCATATTTCTTTTTTCATTATCTGTACCTGGCTACGCAATCGTGAGAAAAAATAGTGGCGTGTTTTCCCATCAAACATGAAGTTTCAAGTCATGTTCTTAAACAGTCATCGTCAGATCAAGCCTTTTATGATGCCAAAACCGTTCAGAAAAATCTAAACTGTCAGCTGTATACAACCGGTTTCTAAAGTCCGATGGGTAAAAATGTCTTTGAACAAAAAAAACCTAAACACATAACTAGTGACGATCGTTCATTTCAATATTGTCTGGCGTGCAACAGAATCCCAAAAAAAGAAATTGACCAAATAACAGTTTGCGTTTTTTTCTATTGACAACAACAGATGTTTACATTATGGATTATTTGTTCCAAAAATATTTAAAATCAAAATTTTAAGAAGGAAACACCTCAATCAAATAAGAGATAATCACCACATCAATACTGAAAAAAATGAAAATAACTAATAGACTTTAGAGAATTTGAATCCTAAAAAATAGGTTTGAAAAATTATAAATTTCAACCATTTTAGTAGTACAATTTTCAAAACAATCGAATGTTTCCTTATAGGGAAGCAACTGGAGAAATATAGGGATCTCAGTTTCCTTTGCTCAAAGTAATGATTCCATAATTGAACAAACTGCTACTCATGTTTATTAAAAATTAAGCTTTTTGATCATTGGTACCTACCAAATGAATTATATTGATTAATTCCACTAAAATATTTCTTAAAATACTGCCCTCGATTAATGATACCATAAAAAGAGTATTAACAACACGTTGCTAATATCTCTATCAAAGAAACTATAGATATACTGATATAAAATCTATATAATGCATTATTTGTTCTCAACTTTTTGATGATTTTACTTATCAATTCTATGTACAAAAATTCTATCCTGTGCGGTACAAATAACGTTTTGGTAACATTTACATACTGTCGGTGTAACTATGGAAATCCCTCTGTAGCCTAGTTTATCTACACCCTTGATGCAAATTAACTGAAACAACTGCTTTAGTTTCCTTTTCTTAAAATGCAATCATTTTTAGACCCACTGGAGTGTCAGGGTGTATTGAGTTTCTGTTTTACGGGGATTAGGTTTTGCAGTATTGTAACGTAATATGGATTTATTTTCGGGGTAAATGATGAAATTTGTTTGTCCTTGAAAATATTGCGTCATCCGTTTTATTGCATTTGATTTTTTATCATGAATACACTCATTGTTTTACTGTCAATTAGTTGTCCTACGGTCATTGTCTGCAATGGACGTTACTTTTAAGAATTGATAAAAATTGTAACTCTGCATGAACACACTGGCAAGCCTTTAGGGTAGTGAACATTTGTCTATTCATGGCTGATTTCTCAATGGACATCCAATAAAATCTGTGGGTCATGTTTCATTGAAAAAATATTTTCTCTAAAAAGTAGATAATAACGGAATTATCCGCTTTTTTCAATTAATTTCTTGCATTCAATATTGGTGTAAAATAATTTAAGAAAATGCAATTGTTTATTTTTTTATGAATCCTCGACGAAAATAAAAAATAAAAAGTTATCCGTAATTTAAATGTTTTTATAGTTCATTTCATTGACAGAATTAATAATAGAATCCCTTTCTTTGACCTTTTAGTAGAGAAAAAAAAAAATTCTTTTTAATACTTCCTATAAAGCATCCATATGCGAAAATTTTTTGCATTGAAGTAATTCAATAAAACAAAAAAACCCAAATTATTTAGTCTCATTTGTTTAAATTTTCTCACCTTAATTGAACCTAATTTTTCAAATCAAATAAAAAAAGATGTCTGTAGACATAAGATATATTTTAGTAGGTAATAATGAAACATTATATCGCGCTTATTATAAAGAAAAACTGAAAGTATTTTAAACTATATAAATAAAAATATCTTTTATAGATAACATGATCGAATGTGATAAATTAAAGTCTTCTTCAGACACATTGCACTGGAAAAAATTTCTATAAAAAACTTCATTTTAACAATCGAATTAAATAAAATTTTTAATTTATTTTATTGTTTTCAAATTTGAATTCATCATAAAATTTTGAATAAACAATTTAATATATAATATTCCAGTACATAAAAATGATTTATTGTCATAAATGCTTAAGTTTTATAATTCATTGCAAAATATTTAAAACACCTAACGGAATAGCAAAAATCAATCTTACGGAAAACACGAAAACATGAATTTTCTTGCCCTTTGGGAAATTCCATCTCTAACACTAATAATGAAAAATAACATTACACTGTTATATTGTCCATACAAACACTACATACACCCGTAGATTAACTTGGGTCTTATCGAAAAAATATTCGTATACATATTGATGTACATATTTCAACCTAACTACAACTAATATAAGGAGAATATTAGTGGATAATACAAAAATATTATACTCTAAAAACAAACAACTTCAAAACAGTTAAAGCGAGCATTATGCAAAAGAAGCAAACTATATTAAAGACAACTACTTTTGTCAAAAGTGACGGCATTTTAAAATGTGTTAAAAATGTAACATATCTTTGTTTAACGTCCTCCTCAAGAATCTATGTTGGACTCTTCCAAAACTACTATAAAATTTCTTAGGAAAGAAGATTTCTTGGGTAAATAGTCTAATAAATAATAATAAAATAATAAACAGTAATAATAATAAAATAAAATAATAAAAAATAAAATTATTATAACAGTACAGGTATATCTCGGTTTACATTGTTTCGAGTTACGTCATTCTTGATTATATGTCGTTTGTCAAAAAAGATATATGGAAAAATAAAATCAAGTTTAAACATTTTTTTTACTTTTCGTCTGTCCGCTTTAAATATTTAATTTGTAATTTCACTAGAAAAATCGTTAAAAAAGCACAAAAAATCATTTTTTCTGCAGCAATAAACTTGACTTCGAAAAAATATAAAACCATATTAAAATACGTACATTTACAGTAAATGTTAATATAATCATCATAAATTTAGAGAATGAAATATCATATTTAATTTAAATAGAAAATATTTCAGAGAGGAACCTTTCTGAGGCTTTGCTGAAGGACAAAGTTTCGTCAGGGGAGAATATGGGCCCAGAACCCGTTTTTGCTTTTAAATGAATTTTTTTTGGCCACTTATCCTACAGGCTCAAAACCCAGAGTTAATTCAGCCTTCACCATTCACATACATCCTCAAGGGTGGCCGGGGAGGGGGGTTGTTAAATATAACAATCGTTCTATCAAGCCTGTGACTTTTCGCAGCTGCTTTCGAACTCACATCAACATTTAGAGGGAATCCAAGCCAAAAGGCTGTGGTTTAGACAGCAGAGTCTTTAATTTCAAATATTTCAGACCAAAAATTGCTTTCTACGGCTATTTTTTTTTATTTTTATTTTT